>JAODAL010038670.1:0-38930 GCA_025379985.1 Phyllomedusa bahiana
CCCGTCGGGTCACCCCCCACTCCGTCATTGTGCCACTCTGTGGCCTACTCCTGTTTTTGCCACCTCCAGAATGTCATTGTGCCATTGTCAAACTGCGGCTCCTGTGCCAATGTCCGCCTCCTCCTCCTCCACCACCACCATCTCAGCCTCAATAAGTACTGCTCCATCATACCACATGTGTAGGGCACAGCGGTGTCACGCAGTTCTACACCTGGCTTGCCTCGGCGAACAAAGTCACACAGTCACACTGACCTCATGCTGGTGCTGTGGCTGCTGCCGTGACCTCGACACTCTGTCATTGTGCCACTCTGTGGCCTATTCCTGTTTTTGCCACCTCCAGAATGTCATTGTGCCACTGTCTGACCTCATGCTGCTGCCGCCGTCACCTCCACTCTCTGTCATTGTGCCACTCTTTGGCCTACTCCAGTTTTTGCCACCTCCAGAATGTCATTGTGCCACTGTCTGACCTCATGTTGCTGCTGCCGTGACCTACACACTGTGTCATTGTGCCACTGTCTGACCTCATGCTGCTTCTGTGGCTGCTGCCATGACCTACACACTGTGTCATTGTGCCAGTGTCTGACCTCATGCTGCTGCTGTGGCTGCTGCCGTGACTTGCACACTGTGTCATTGTGCCACTCTTTGGCCTACTCCAGTTTTGCCACCTATGGCCTAGACACTCTGTCATTGTGCCACTCTGTGACCTACTACTGTTTTGCCACCTCCAGAATGTCATTGTGCCACTGTCTGACCTCATGCTGCTGCCACCGTCACCTCCACTCTCTGTCATTGTGCCACTCTGTGGCCTACTACTGTTTTGCCACCTCCAGAATGTCATTGTGCCACTGTCTGACCTCATGCTGCTGCCACCGTCACCTCCACTCTCTGTCATTGTGCCACTCTGTGGCCTACTACTGTTTTGCCACCTCCAGATTGTCATTGTGCCACTGTCTGACCTCATGCTGCTGCTGTGGCTGCTGCTGTGACCTACACACTGTGTCATTGTGCCCCTCTTTGGCCTACTCCTGTTTTTGCCACCTCCAGAAAGTCATTGTGCCACACTCTGACCTCATGCTGCTGTGGCTGCCGCCGTCACCTCCACACTCTGTCACTGATGTTGCCACCTGAGCCCTTAGCTTGTTTTTTTCCAGCTTTCGCTGGCATGACTTTATTAGGCTACATTCCCACTTCAGTGTTTTGGTCAGTTTTGCCCTTTTAAGTGCCCAGGAAATTTTATAGTGAGGCGATTCTAAGAGCGGCGGCAGTCATGTGCGTGTCATACTAAAACACAACATTGTATGAAGACCAAACCAAGCTCCCTCTGTATATTTAAGCATGGCACAACGTTCTACAGCACCCTGCGGGCTCTGTGCAGCCTGGAAATAGCTTTTTTTTTTATGTGATTCGTCCCGAAGTAATTCGGAACAAATTTTTTTTTTGTCGGGAAATTCGGCGAAGTGAGCGAACTGAATTTTGAGAAATTCGCACATCTCTAGTTATGACCTTTGTGTACTATTCGGAGGTGTTACTTATTATAAAGTTATTATTTTGTACATGTGTGTATATGTTCATATGTATTCCAAAGTTCATGACTGTGAAACCCTTCTCTACGAAATCCTGTGAATGCCCATGAATTGCCCCATCTATCCTCCTAATAATCTGCCCTGTCCTGCACACTGCCTTAGTAATAAATTACATTTGCTATATTGAAAGTTAAGGGATTTAAAATACATATTACCTGTAATCACTTTACTACCAAAGGACCGTGACACAACACTGGCATTTCACAAAATAAGGCTTGTAAACTTAAAAGTTTTCTTGAAATACAGCATAAAGTTACCAGATGCTGAATTATTGGCTGTCACTTTTCTGTCTGGTGCTGGAAATGCTGAACTATGTTGACAGTTATAAAAAAATTTCTATGTGTCCTTTGTGAGAAAATCAATCTTGGAATCAGACTTGTTCATGTCTTTACTCCACATGCTTTTTCAGGATTTATTCAGATTCTCGGAAACACAGTCATCTTCACTCAAAATTGTACTTGTGATCTGCTAAAGGTTAGTAAGTTTAAGAGCAATGGTTTTTTCCATTTTGTATGTCATTTTATTATTGGTTTCGTAATGCTGTGAGAGTCATTGGATTACTCTGTTCACAGTCCTGTTTTACTGTTTCTGTCTTTTACACAGTTTCCCAAATCCTTAAATAAACCTTTAAACACTGTTATTGATGTACAAATGTCTGTGTTATGCCCAATGCAGTATTTCATTAAAATAGATACATATCGTTAAATATTTAGTATCCTCCAGTCTCCATCAAAGCTGTATGTCTGGGTAATTTGTGACATTTAATTTTGATATATAGTTACTGTATTTCAATAACCACAGTGATGCTTCGGGCCCATGTTAAAAAAAAGTATACCGCATGCTATTCAGCACTATAGAATAGCGCAGCTATTCCATACAATAAACTTTGACGTATACTGTTTTAACAGAAGCCAAAATAACACTTATTTGGCCTCCATCAGTTTATGAGGTGTATGAATATTTATGGTGTATGCTGGGAGCTAAAAGTGTAAAATGAGCCTAAGCCATATAAAAAGTAAAAATGTCCACTGTGAAATTATAAATTTTACAGCTTTCGGATATGTTTAGAGAGTTTTCTAAAATATATGTCCACTTTTGAACTCTATTTTACAGTTAGTTAGCATGCATAATTAATCTACAGCATGTCAAAGCTAGAGTAAGTTAGTTAATACATTGTATTACTTAGAGCAGGTTCACATTTGCATAACGGACACCAATGACACCCGATGGACACCATTGTTCACAATGGCGTCTGTTAGGTTTCCATCATGGTGTGCATTGTTTTAACATTAAAAACAAATTAGCACAATGTGCTATTTTTCCACCAATTTTGACAGAATTTGTAATGTAGGCTCCTAGTGGAACCTCTCACACATATGTTAACCAGGCCATATATAGACTGCTACCGAAATACATGCTGTATATGTAGTTTAAACATGCATTTGCAATACTTCAGGCTTTAGGGCTGAAATCTTCCAGCTTTACTTCACTTTTATTTCCGGCTAAGGACAGTAATCTGAAGTAAGAGAAAACTAACTGTTCAACAGCATTATGGGAGTTCAGCTAAGCTATTCATATGTAACTGACAGCAGGCTTGTTCAGTGTTTCCTGTAACAACCAGTAAAACTGTAGTTCTGTCATAGACTTGAATGACGAGTGCTACCACGGCTGGCTTTAGACCAAGGCCGGACTGGGACTTAAAAGTAACTTTGGCAAAAGAAAAAATACACCAGCCCACAAACAACATCAACCTTTCCCCATATTGCATAAAAATAAAGGCATGGATTGAGCGCAATAGCAAATTTTGCATTCCTAGGTCAGGAATATCAATGTTTGCCAAAATAAACAACACCATCAACACAAGAAAGAAAATAAAAGTGACACAAGGAAACCCCTAATCACATGTTCAGGGACAGGAGTACACCTACCTTTACAGTCTGGGACTACTACTTCACCAGCACCAATAATGATTTATAATACCACCATACAGTGACTACATAGTGGTCAGATACCAAGTTGCCAGTTCAGGGTGCAATCACATGACAATGAGCCTATTAAACTTTCGTACAGAGACCACATCCAACACAGGAGCAAATTAACACTTTCATCCAGTGATTCACTGGTGATGTCTTCTCTGTTTAGAGTTCTTCACTTTCCCTTTTCTTTTACATTCAGTAGAGACTACCATAATGAATTTATCCAGCCTGAACTCATCTTTGCAGAATTTACACAAATTTCTTAGGCTCCTCACCTTTCCAAGATTCTTCCTACCTCTTCATAAACTCCTCATTCATGGTGCCCAAGACAGTGATGCTTACCCTATGGTACTAGTGCCCTATACTACTATTTCTTCCCCTTATAGGCCCTACACACTAAGGCTAAGTTCACACGGCTAATTGCAGGGCATACAGTATGCCCCGCAATTACGTCGGGTGTTCGGGAGCTCGCGCCGATGCGATGCGGGGGAAGGGGGGTTGCAGCCCGCCGACCCCATAGACTGTCACTACTCGCGGCACGTAAGCACCATGAATAAATGATGTCACTTATCTCCCCACACGTTGTATTGTACGCCCAAGGGAGAGGAGGCGTAATCCATAGCTCTCTATGAGAACTGTGGATTACCATAATGACTGGGGCGCATTTCGTTCTTATTTGGTACTATCGCGCCATTTTCAGCATTTCCTGTCATTTTGGCGCCCAGCAAATCAGCTTAGAGCATAGAACAGGGTGAGTATGGGTGTGCGACGTCATAACTATGATGTGTATGGTTGTCATTGGCTGGAAAAATCACAAGACCTCGTTTTGCATAGACCAGGTTTCCTTTCAGCATCAATCTTTCAGTGTCTAACATTAGAGCAAGACGTCTGCTGCGTTTCTTTCAATACAGCTCAGCACAGCGACACAGTTCTTATCTTTATTCATATAGAAAACTATGCCTTTAGCTGTGAATATTTGAATATAGGTAGATTAGAGAACTTCAGTTCTTATTTAGTTAGACAGAGACTTTTAAAGAAGCATCTAGTGCTGTCCAGCAGTGATGAGCGATTACATCGACTATCGTCATCGGGTCGATTGTCGATATCGGCAATTATCAAGACAATTTCCGATAGTCGATAATAGATTATCGCCGATGACCATTAAAGTCATGGGAGAGGAACAACACCTTCATTATTACACCAAACAGGGCTGGAAAAAGCTAATTAACATCCACAACAGTCAAATGGATATGTGTTACATCTTAGGCAACCATTTAGGTTTAAAACCCAAACAGAAAGAAAATCACAGACCATTCACTATCCCTGTCTTGTCCCACAGCTTGACCCTTAAACCTTTATGACCCACAAATTAAAAGTGCCAGAAGGCAGTTTGATTTGAACCATCATTTTACTTGAACTGGACATTGACTATCCTTGTCCTGGAACGCAGCATAACCCTTAAACCTATCTGGCCCCTAGATTAAAAAAGTGCAGAAAAAAGGAGTCTTTGAACCACCATTTTAGTTGAACTGGACATTGACTATACCTGTCATGGGCCACAGCATGACCCCAAACCTGCATGACCCCCAGTTTAAAAAAATGTGCGGAAAAGGAGTCTTTTAACAACTATTTAAGTTGAACTGGACACTAACTATATCGGTCCTGTACCGCAGTATGACCATTAAACCTGCCTGACCCACAGATTAAAAAGTGCCCGGAAAAGGAGTCTTTGAACCACCATTTCAGTTGAACTGGACATTGACTATACCTGTTCTGTACCACAGTATGACCATTAAACCTGTCTGACTCACAGATTAATAAGTACCGGAAAAAGGAGTCTTTGACCCACCATTTTAGTTGAACTGGACATTGACTATACCTGTTCTGTACCACAGTATGACCATAAAAACCTGTCTGACCCACAGATTAAAAAGTGCCGGAAAAAGGAGTCTTTAACCACCATTTTATTTTGAATGGACTTTTGGGATTGCCATATAACCTGTCCTGGTGTAACCTAACAATTTGTTTACAAGTCCTGGTATCCTTTTTCAACCTTCCCTTGTAACAATTTTCAGAGGAATATTTGGATCAGCTATTTTGTACATGCAAGTTTATTAGTAGTTTAAAATAGGATGGAATCCCACCACGTCTTTGTTTCTCTTTTTTTTTTAATTGTATTAAATGGGTTGTCTCACTACCGGAATCTAGTTTAATTTTAAAGATCTTGCAAAAAAACAAGTAATTTTGCAATATGTGTCCATTAACAGTGTCCTACCTATTACTGTTTTTGACAGCACCATCACCCTTGAGCCATTTTTGACAATTGTGAAGAACAAATGTCTTTAGAAAACCAACATTTTTTACAATAGGACCTGTAGTCTAGCTGCATTTCACAGCAAAATGCCCCAAAAATTCAAACCATGACCCTTGAGCCACTTTTGACAATTGTGAAGAACAAATGTTTTAAAAACCACATTTTTTAGAATAGGACCTGTTAGTATAGCTGCATTTCACAGCAAAATGCCCCCAAAAATTCAAAACATGACCCTTGAGCCACTTTTGGACAATTGAAGAACAAATGTCTGTTAGAAACAATTTTTTTTAGAATAGGACCTGAATAATTGCTGAATTTAAAAGAAGCATGACCCAAAAAATAATAAAAAATACTTATCAGCCACTGTTTAAAATTTTGTGGGGGAAATGCCACTTAAAGCCACATTTCTTTTCCATAAAGGACCATGATTATAGCTGTATCCACAGCAACATGACCCCAAAAAATTATAAATATTGACTTCTCAACCAACTTTTAAAAATTGTGATGGAGAAATGCCACTTAGAAAACCACATTTCTGTTCCAAAGGACCATAATTATAGCTGTATCTCACAGCAACATGACCCCAAAACCACTGACAATGCAAAAAATTCTAAAGATAAAGTGAGTAAATGAATACGGTTTTGTTTATGAAACTTTGGGTTCTTTTTCAGTCTCCACACCGCAAAACCAGCAAAATGATCTTTTGGGAACTGAGAATAAAATTTTCAGACAGAAATGATCATTTTAAAAAAAAATTTTTCAAGGGGACCATTTATGTTTGAAGAGGAATTTTGAAGTAGACCGGCAACTAATCGGTGACCCGGCAATTGGGGCTACAACATCATCAGTGATCCATGCCCATTTCATCTTGATGAAAGTCAAACGATCCACATTATCTGTGGAAAGCCAAATCGTTTGGGCTGTAATGACCCTCCAGCTGTGCTGAGAAAGTCCTACCAGATATGACACATGGCTGCTGGGCAGGACAACACCTCTATTTGGGGTGGCGAGCGGCTCGGGCATTCATCCATTTTGGATACCAAAGTCGATTGGGTCCGGAACACATCCAAAAACATCGGTGTGAGACGCAGATAGTCGTGCACCATGATCTTAAGCTGGTTTTCTGTGTGTTGTTATGTGTGCCCTGCATTACATGCGTTGGTGAGGTGGTAAATAAAGATTGCCCGAGGTCCCCCCATTAGGCTTCTGCCACATTGCCTGCTGCTGCTGCCAATATGGCTACTGTGCACTCTACTGCTGTCACGTCACTGACGTTGTTCCACCATGACATTTGAAGAACGTAAGGCAGACGAAACAGATGTCTGATTGTTGATCAATCAGCAAGGTCTCCATTTCCTGCATTTTACTCTCTATTTGGGTGGGTGGAAGGAAAGTGCTGAGTTTTGTTTTGTGGCCACCCAGTAACTGTTGTTCATTTTGATGGCCTTAATGCGAGGATCATGTTGGAGGAAATGGAGCATCCAAGCACTCATGTGAGAGATGGAGCCTTGATTTCCCAAGCCTCTGGGCGAGGGGGCACTAGCAAACTGAGTTCCTCATCTTCCTCCTCCCACCTCAATTCGCCCCCAACCTCTTTCCAAAGGGAGGGACGTCGGTAACGTCGGTGTCCAGGAATACCTCCTCCTCCGCTTCCTCCCCGGCACAGCTTCAAACACAGCCCTGACTTGCATCAGATGATGCAACCTGACCAGCTGATCGCCCCTTGCACACCCTGGACCCCAAACCATTTCCTAATAAGACCGAAAATTTGAAACTTTCGGCCTTGTTTGAATCATGAAGAAAAGGCTTCCGTGTCCGCATCTTTTGTCCCCTCTCTCCCCCTCCCTCCAGGTGGGAAACCCTGAAATTTTCAGAGTTTTCAACGATCGTTTTCCGAACTAAATCACCACAAAGCTCATGTGACAAGGGCATTGTCTCACTGACCATTTTGGTTTGGGTTTTTCAAAACTGGCAAGGATGGTGCAATGCTCATTCACCTGCTTTTCCACTCTCGTGGCTCAACAACCCGGGTCCCACCGCCTTTTTTTCGCCATGTGTCACTTCGACTGCTAATGGCATTGCGCTGCTGCCCATTCGCTGGGGCTTGGAGGGTGGAAATTCCAGCGTGTTGCCACTTTAACAATGAGTTTGGGGGCACCGAGCTAAGTTGCAAACGCCAGGCGGACAAAACAGGGTGCGAACGCGGAAGTGCGAACTCAGACCCTCGAGCCTTCCTCACAGCAGTCCAGACACCGGTAAATGCTTTAAAATTTCTGACAACAAGGTTCATGACATTTGCCAGGCAAGGATGTTTCTCCAGCCCACCGATCTTAAGGCGCCAGCAGATTTCGACCCTTATTTTACACCCCTTGCATGGCTACAATTTTCTTTGTCACCCACCAGCGCCTTCTCGTTGTCCGTAGAGAAACCAACTCCTACCTGTTTGGAATTCTCCAAGACAGATTAATTTCAACCCCCGGCCTAATTTCCCCTGGCCCGTGATGCCACCAAGGACCCTTTTGGGGAAAAGAACCCTGGCACCATCCCCATGGTTATGAAGAGGGTCGCCGAGCCTAGAGCCACCGTCCCCCACCCGAGACATCCCCCAGCCACCCATGTGAGCTGTCCACATGATTAGGGCCCTTGCCATGCATACTAGACCTGTTGGACTTTTCCGACCCCAGATGCAGGCAAGCGCTTGAAATTTTAGTGACACGTGCCTGGCCAGGGCAGGGACGGCTTTTTCTGGCAAAAATGCCTGTTGGCATTGGTATTTGGGGCAGGCAAGCCATGAGTGGGGACCATCTGTGTCCACCAGACGGAAAGGCAAACATTTTCCAAGGCCAAAACCTGCAATGCCGACTTCGGCTTTTGGGTGGTTTGGTTAAAGTGTTTCTTCTGCTCCAAACCTGGAAGAAAAGAAGGCTTGCTTTCTAGACTGGGCTGTACGGCGTCAAGTCGTCAACTGTGAAGGAGAATGGGTAGGTGGCTCAATTGTGTGCTGGCCGTACTTTTGGCGAGGTGGAAGGCTAAAGCGGAGGCTGATCCCTCTCATGACCCCGGAGACATGGTGCAGCTGAGGAACGCTTTGTGGTGGCGGAGGAGGAAGAGGTGAGACAGAGGGTGTGACAGTGGTTGGAAGCTTGCATTGGTTTTTGCATTTTTTTGGCAAGTGTTGCCCCATTTCAACTCATGGATTCGCTGCATAAGACTAAAAACATGTTGGTGGTGGTTAAACACCTAAGATTCTTTCCTCTAAATGATGCTTTTATTTCAAAGGCGGATAATACACGCTGGTGAATAAAAGGCTTTTCTCAAAAAGGCCCAGGCTTGAGGGTTCCTGGACCTTTTTCCACGGCGAAAAGCGGACGGGTTTCCGGTTTGACCGATGGCGGAATCATATCAGCGGACCCTTTTGCGACCAGGGTCTCCCTTTTGAGGCGGGACCCATTAAATGACATACCCCATCGTCTTCCTCCTCTCCAATGATGAAGCGCTCGCAAGCAAATTCTGCTGAAAAAGGACCACGTTGGATCCGAAATGTCGTCATTCATCATCCCAACACAGGTGACTTGGTGTTTGACATTTCTGCATCCAGGAGCTGTGGGCTACAAGCAAGAGGCACATCAAGCGTTCCGAACGCCCGGGATTTTTGCCGATTGACCGGCTTCCTTCTCCTCCTCTGATGGCATGAGTAACTGGGCGTCAGAGCAGACAAAATCATCCTCTTTGGCCTCTTGATCTTTTAACATGCCTTCTGACCCCAACCGCATTTTGTCATCAAAGAGGTCTTCAAAAAATGGATTATCCACAGTGGTGGGTACACGAGTTGACATTTGGGCTGCCTTCGCTTCATGTTGGATGGATGCTGATGATGCTGATGATGACATTTGTGGCCGTGACTGGGAGGACGAGGAGGTAAGACTGCTGGATGCAGGTTGCATTAACCACTGAAGAACAGATTGGCGACACTGTTCGTTACTGAGATTCACAGGGCCCTGACCCAGCGATGACAGGCCTGACGGTCCTGCAACCGACGATCCGCTGGCATGCGTGTTGTCGCCAGCACTGGAAGGAGCACCTTCTCTCGTACCTCTACCTACTACACCCCTCTTTGCTCGCTTACCACCTATATTTCGCTCCATGTTCAGTGGCTCTATGAACAAAGCTGGACTGTGTCAAAGGGAAAAACACCTATTTGAAATGTATACGGATAATAAAAGGTGTTTTTTGCACCTATAAATACACCTGCGGTGACTACAAAATTGCTTTATTCAAATTTAAGTGCAAGGTGGCTCTATGAAAAAAGCTGGACTGCGCCAAAGTGAAAAACACCTACAGTATATACTCGAGTATAAGCCGAGTTTTTCAGCCCAAAAAATGAGCTGAAAAACTCTACCTCGGCTTATATTTGAGTCTCTGTCGGCGCTCGGGCGCTGCGATGGCCCGTGCAGCTGCAGGGACACTTCTGCTACATGCGACTTCTCAGGGAGCGCATATAGCAGAATGCCGAGTACAGCTGACAGCGATGGGCACTGCCGTGGCCCGTCGCTGTCGACGATCTCTTCCCCTATATGCGACTCCTTCGGAGCGCATAGAGGGGAAGATACCACTGCGGCGCAGAGAGCGAGCGCTCCCTGCGCCGCAGCGGACTCCGGACGGACGCAAGCAGCGCGGCCTGATGACATCACCCGCCTGTGGCGAGAAGACCGAGGAGCGCGCGCGGGAGGCCGGACAGCGAGGAGGCGGAGAGGCGAGGGAGTCAGGTAAGTGTTTGCTTGTTTGTTTGTTTGTTTTTTTATTACCTGACTATACCTAGCCTATACCTGCCTATACCTGCCTATTACCAGCCTATACCTGTCTATACCAGCCTATACCTAGCCTATACCTGCCTATACCAGACTATACCTGCCTATTACCTGCCTATACCTAGCCTATACCTGCCTATACCAGCCTATACCTGCCTATACCCAGCCTATACCTGCCTATACTAGCCTATACTAGCCTATACCTGCCTATACCCAGCCTATACCCTACCTATACCCAGCCTATATCCTACCTATTAGAACATATACCTGCCTATTACCTGCCTATAAGGACATATAACTGCCTATGGGGGACATAAACCTGCCTATAACTGCCTATGGGGGACATAAACCTACCTATAACTGCCTATGGGGGACATATACTTGCCTATAACTGCCTGTGGGGGACATATACCTGCCTATAACTGCCTGTGGGGGACATTTAACTGCCTATACCTGCCTATGGGGGACATATATTTGCATATGGGGAACATTAATCTGCCTATGTAATTTTATTGGTATCCATTTTTATTTTTTATATTTACCAGTAGCCGCTGCATTTTCCACCCTAGGCTTATACTCGAGTCAATAAGCTTTCCCGTTTTTTGTGGCAAAAGTAGGTACCTCGGCTTATACTCGGGTCGACTTATACTCGAGTATATACGGTATTTGAAATGTATACGGAAAATAAAAGGTGTTTTTTACCCCTATAAATATACCTGCGGTGACTACAAAATTGCTGTATTCAAATTTAAGTGCAAGGTGGCTCTATGAACAAAACTGGGCCGCACCAAAGTAAAAAAAAAAACACCTATTTGAAATGTATACGGATAATAAAAGGTGTTTTTTGCACCTATAAATACACCTGCGGTGACTACAAAATTGCTGTATTCAAATATAAGTGCAAGGTGGCTCTATGAACAAAGCTGGGCCGCGGCAAAGTAAAAAAAAAGAAACATATTTGAAATGTATACGGATAATAAAAGGTGTTTTATGCACCTATAAATACACCTGCAGTGACTACAAAATTTCTGTATTCAAATTTAAATGCAAGGTGACTCTATGAACAAAGCTGGACTGCGCCAAAGTGAAAAACACGTAATTAAATTGTGTACAGATAATAAAACGTGGTTTTTGCACCTATAAATACACCTGCGGGGATTACAAAATTGCTGTTTTCAAATTTAAGTGCAAGGTGGCTCTATGAACAAAACTGGGCCGCACCAAATTAAAAAAAACACCTATTTGAAATGTATACGGATAATAAAAGGTGTTTTTTGCACCTATAAATACACCTGCAGTGACTACAAAATTGCTGTATTCAAATTTAAGTGCAAGGTGGCTCTATGAACAAAGCTGGACTGCGCCAAAGTGAAAAACACGTAATTAAATTGTGTACGGATAATAAAACGTGGTTTTGCACCTATAAATACACCTGCGGTGACTAGAAAAGTTCTGTATCCTATTGTAAGAACAAAGTGGGTCTTTGAACTGAGCTGCGCCAAAGTGAAAAAAACCTAACTAAATCGTGTACAGATAATAAAAGGTGAGTTTTGCACCTATCAATACACCTGCAGTTACTAGAAAAGATATGTATCCTAATATAAGTACAGGCTGCACAAAATACAAGCTAATATTTCACCAAAAACTGGCCAAAAACTTTTAATAAAAACCCATTTCAATGCAGGGTCAAAGCAGAGTCTGGACAGCACAATTATCCACTCTCCTTTCAAAAGCCTGCCTGCCTGAAAGGGTCTGTCTGTGTTCGCCCGCCCCCCCGCCAACCCTCCCCCCCGCGGCAGTACAGCGCTAGATGCTCCTTTAAAATTCTCAGCCTAAGTAACTAAAAAACTCAACATCTCTAATCTACCTAAGTTCTTATGTTCACAGCTAAAAGCAGAGTTGTCTGTGTGAACAAAGAGAATAGTTTTGCTGAGCTGTTTTGAGAGAGACCGAGCACACGTCCTGCTCTTATGATACACAAACACACACTGATCATGAACAGGAAGGGCTGTTCTATGTAAAACAAGGTCATGTGATTTTTCCAGCCAATCACAACCATACACATCACAATAATGACAGTAATGAGCACACCCAGCTCACCCTGCTCTATTCTCTAAGCTGATCTGCTGGTCGCCAAAATTACAGAAAACGCCGAAAATCGCACGATATTAATAGATTATGTGCAGATTTTAGCCTAAATTATCGCGTGATCGAAAAAATCCGATAAACATAAAAACCGTGCCGATTTCAACTTTTTCGATAATTATCGCTCAACACTACTGTCCAGCCACGGTGTGGGGGTGGGGGGGAGGGGCGGACGGACGGAAGGACAGACAGACAGGCTTTGGAAAGGAGGGTGCATATTGTGCAGCCCAGACTCTGCTTTGAACCTGCATTGAAATGGCATTTTTTACCACTTTTTGGTCAGTACACATCGCACCTGGTGAAATTGTACCTTTTATTTTTTGCGTCCCAGTTTTTTTCAAATAGCCACGTTGTACGCCAATTTTGATACAGAAATTTTCTAGTAACTTTTCTTGTTTGTCACTGCTGCAAAAAATGCAATTTCTCATTCGTGTAACTTTCAAATAGCTGTATTGCACTTTGGTGTGCCCCAGTTTTTTTACAAATAGCCACCTTGTACTTAAATTTGGATACAGAAATTTTGTAGTAACTGTTGGTGTATTTCATTGGTGAAAAACCAACTTTTGTTATCTGTTTAACTTTTAAATAGCTGTATGGCACGTGGTGTCGCCCAGTTTTTTTTTTTTTTAAAGAGCCATCTTGTACTTAAATTTGGATACAGAAATTTTGTAGTAACTGTTGGTGTATTTCATTGGTGCAAAAACCACCTTTTGTTATCCGTATAACTTTTAAATAGCTGTATGGCACGTTGTGCGGCCCAGTCTTTTGCAAAGAGACACTTTGTGCTTAAATTTGGATACAGAAATTTTGTAATAACTGTTGGTGTATTTCATTGGTGCAAAAACCCCCTTTTGTTATCCGTATAACTTTTAAATAGCTGTATTGCACGTTGTGCAGCCCAGTTTTTTCCAAAGAGCCACCTTGTACTTAAATTTGGATACAGAAATTTTGTAGTAAATGTTGGTGTATTTCATTGGTGCAAAAAAACCTTTTTGTTATCCGTATAACTTTTAAATAGCTGTATAACACGTGGTGCGGCCCAGTTTTTATCAGAAGACCACCCTTTTACTTAAATTTTTATAAGAAATTTGAGTAACTGTTGGTGTTTCAAAAGGTGCAAAAACCACCTTTTTTTATTCGTATAACTTTTAAATAGTTGTATTGCACATGGTGCGGCCCAGTTTTTCAAAGAGCCACCTTGTACTTAATTTGATACAGAAATTTTGTAGTAACTGTTGCTTTAATTGATTGGTGCAAAAACCACCTTTTGTTATTCGTATAACTTTTAAATAGTTGTATTGCACATGGTGCGGTCCAGTTTTTTGCAAAGTGACACCTTGTACTTAAATTTGGATACAGAAATTTTGTAGTAACTGTTGGTGTATTTCATTGGTGCAAAAACCACCTTTTGTTATCCATATAACTTTTAAATAGCTGTATTGCACATGGTGCGGCCCCAGTTTTTTTCAAATAGCCACGTTGTACGCCAATTTTGATAGAAAAATTTTCTAGTAACTGTTCTCGTTTGTCATTGCTGCAAAAAAAATGCAATTTCTCATCCGTGTAACTTTTGAATAGTTTTATTGCGCTCGGTGAATCTCATTTTGGCGTAGATAGCACAACTTGTTTGTTGAAAACTATCCAATTCCTAGTCCTACTGGGCAGTTGTAATCCCTGGACTAAAGGAAGAAAAAATGGGTTGATTTTTGGGTTTTTAAAAGGGTTTTTCCACCAAGACCCGGAATTTTTTAACAGGTATTCGATAAAAAAGGGAAATTTTTTGTTTCAAAACCCAAATTTTTTACGTAGGAAAAATTAAGGGAAATTTAAAAAATAGCTGTTGATTTGCCATCTTTCAATAAAAAAGACTGGCAAAAACAAAACCCTTCCCATACCCATTTTCAAATTTTTTATCTTTCTGAAAAATAGAGCGAAAGGGGAGGTGGTAAATTGGGGCAAAGGAGGGGTGTAGGCAGGGAGGTAGAGGTAAAAAAGAGAAGGTGGGTCCTTTCCATGTTTGGGACCCAAAACCAAGCCAGCAGATCTTTTCGGTTGGGAGGACCGTCAAGCCGTCACCGGCCTGGGTCAAAATGGGCCCCGTAATCTCATTAAAAAAACCAAACATTGCCCGTCTGTTTCTTCATGGTTAATTTCCAAAACCCGCATCCAGCATTCCCTTAAACCCCTTTCGTCCCCCCCCAATCATGGCCCAAAAAGTAAAAAAAAAAAATTCCCTCCTTTAGGGGAATCCATCCAACATGAAAACAAAAAAAAGTCCAAAATTTTCAACCGTGTACCCAAACCCCTGTTGGGGGGTAATCCCCTTTTCTTTAAGACCTTTTTTTGGAAAGACAAAATGGGGGTTTTTTGGGGTTTAGAAAGGGCGAATTTTTCCCAAAAAGATCAAAAGGCCAAAAGAGGGATGATTTTTGTTTTTGGGTTCTGACGCCCCCAAAACCCCCTGATGCCAAACAAGGAGGAAAGGAAGCCTTTAAATCGGTAAAAAACCGGGCGGGGGCCGGCCCAAAACCCTTTGGGAGTTTGCCTGTTGCTTTTTACCCCGCAGCTCCAGGATGCCCAAAAAGTCAGGGATGAGGAAGTTTACCTTTTTTGATGAAAAGAATTTATGAAAAGACCCTTGGGAGACCAACGGGGCTTTTTTTAGCAAAATTTGGGTTCCCAGCCATCCTCACTTTGGGGAGGAGGAAAAAAACGATGGGGGAGTGTTTAGTACGGGGCCCTTTAAAAAAAAGGGAGGGGGGGTTGGGGCCCAACAATTTCCCCTGAGATTAAATTCCGCCAAAAACCAAACAGGGAAAACACCGGCTCCTTTGCATATCGCCCGTCCCCCAAAAGGTTTTCCCGGGGTTTTTCTAAACCGTGGGCTTTTTTCGACAAGCCTCTGGAAATTTACCCCGCGATGTCAAAAATTCCGGGCCCCCGCCCCTAAAAAAGCATCAGTAGAGGGGAAGAAAACTTCGGTGTTTTCCACCCCCAAAACCAAAATGGTTTTAATCACATTCAGCAAAAGCATTTAGTTAAATAAAAGGAGGGAACAACCTTTCCAAAAAGGGCCCCCAAAAGGTGCCAGGCTTTTCCCAAACCCCAAATCACAAAACCCCTGCCTCCGCCTCCCCCCCCTCCCCCACAACCAAGCATTCCTCAGCTGCCTATGTCTCTCAGAGTCATGATCAAGGATCAGCCTCCACTTCAGCCTCCACCGTCGACCGAGTGCCACCAGCACCACTAGAGACCCATCCTACCCCTTCTCCTTTCACCAGTTTGACGACCTGCACCCGTACGCGGCCAGTCTAGCAGCCACCTTCTGTCTACCAGGTTTGGGACAAAAGGAAACACTTTAACCCGAAACCATCCCAAAGCCAAAAGCCTGAAATGTCGGCATTGCCAGGCTTTTGGCCTTGGAAATGTTACCTTTCCGTCTGGTGGACACAGATGGGTTCCACCACATCACGGCCCTTGCCTGCCCCCAATACCAGATGCCGAGCAGGTATTTCTTTTCCAGAAAAGCCGTCCCTGCCCTTATCAGCCATGTGTCATCTAAAATTTCAAGCGCGTTGTCTGCATATTTGTCCGGCAAAGTCCATCTGACCACCGATACATGGACTAGTAAGCACTGCCAAGGCCGCTATATCTCTGTGACCGCTCACTGGGTGAGTGGGTGGATGCCTCTGGTGGTAACGGTGGCTCTCAGGCACGGCGCACGCTCTTCAAAACCGCAGGGATGGTGCAGGGTTCTTTCCCCCAAGTTCCACTGGTAGCATCACGTGCCCATAGAAACCAGGCCATGTTGAAATTAATCTGTCTTGGAGACCGTCAACACACAGGTCAGGTGCTGTGGACGGCTCTTCTCAATGAGACCGAGCGCTGGCTGGGTGACAAGAACCTTGTGCCAGGCAAGGTGGTGTGGGAGAACGGTCGAAATCTCCTGGCCGCCCTTAAGATCGGTAGGCTGGAGCACATCCCTTGCCTGGCACACGTCATTAATAGTGATGAGCGATTGTATCAACTATCTTTATCGATTCAATAGTCGATATCGGCAATTATCATGACGATATCCGATAGTCGATAACAGATTATCGCGATGACCATTAAAGTCTATGGGAGAGGAACAACTCCTTCATTCTTACACCCAAACAGGGCTGGAGAAGCTGGAATTAACATCCACAACAGTAAACTGGATACGTGCTACATCTTAGGCAAGACAATTAGTTTTGAATTTTGTTTGTTTTGTTTTGAATTTTTGGGGGCATGTTGCTGTGAAATACAGCTATACTACAGGTCCTATTGTAAAAAATGTGGTTTCTAACAGACATTTGTTCTTCACAATTGTCAACAGTGGTTCAAGGGTGATGTTTTGAAATTTATGGGCCATGGTGCTGTCAAAAACAGGAATAGGTAGGACACATATTGCAAAATGACTTGTTTTTGCAAGATCTTTAACATAGCTAGCAATCCCTGTAGTGAGACAACCCGTTTAATACAATTAAAAAAAAAGAGAAACAAAGACGTGGTGGGATTCCATCCTATTTTAACAATGTGTTTTCTAGAATTAAACTACTAAAAAAATTGCATGTACAAAATAGCTGATACAAATATTCCTCTGAATTGTACAAAGGAGGTACAGGAAGACTTGAACATATGTAGGTTATTCAGAGGACATGGTGTATGGAGCACATTCGCCACCCCAAGAACAGAGACAATTTCCTCCAACACGTTGAGTAAAACGAGAAAAAGAATGCCAAGAAAAAGGGCACCTGGGTGAAACAGGAGCGTCAACCACCAGTGTTTCCAAGTGAAGCTCAATTGGTCCGCAGTCATACGGAGGGGCAAGCGCTCTCGTAGAGGGAGAAATTTCTCAAGCGTTACCCAGGTCTTGACTGTGTACTGAGGAAGGCTGGAGGTCTTAGCTCACACTTATGCTTCTGCACTCTGCTTAAGCACGACTGTTTTCGTTGCTGCGTCATAAGGGAATTTTTGCAATGTTAATGGATGATGGACGCCAGCCTGGGCTCTCACCGCACCCACTGTAACTCGAGCCCTGCTAGCTGAACCTGCATGTAAATAGACGACAAACACCAGCCCTTGTTCTCACCGCACCCACTGTAACTCCGGCCCTGCTAGCTGAACCTGCGTCTTAATAGATGACGGACTCCAGCCTTTGCTCTCTCCACACCCACTGTAAGTCTGGCCCTGCCAGCTGAACCTGTGTGATCCACGTTTACAGCCTCACCTGCCTTGATCAGTAATTTCCTTCAACCCACTTGACAGTAGAATGCAGGATTTTCAG
The DNA here is from genome assembly GCA_025379985.1 of Phyllomedusa bahiana. Lineage (NCBI taxonomy): Eukaryota > Metazoa > Chordata > Amphibia > Anura > Hylidae > Phyllomedusa > Phyllomedusa bahiana. Next base: position 18,135 of record JAODAL010038670.1, read on the forward strand.
ACAGGCCTTGTTGACCTACTGGGGACATCTGTTTCGTTTGCTTCACATTCTAATGTCACTGTGGAACAATGTCACCAGTAGAATGGCAAGTAGCTCTAAAAGCAGCAGTATTGGAAAACGAGTTGTCTTTAACATAGTTTATTTCTTATTGCAAAATTTTCTGCTGATGGTCCATAAGGGCACCCTTGCGGGTTTTTGGTTCACGCTGCGTTACAGGATATGGATAGTCAATGTCCATTTCACTAAAATACTGCTTCAAAGACTACTTTCTTCCGGCACTTTTTAATCTGTGGGTCATGCAGTTTTGTGGTTCATGCTGCGGTACAGGACAGGTATAGTCAATGTCCAGTTCAACTAAGATGGTGGTTCAAAGTCTCCTTTTTCCGGCACTTTTTAATCTGTGGGTCATGCAGGTTTGAGGGTCATGCTGCGGTACAGGACAGGTATAGTCAATGTCCAGTTCAACTAAAATGGTGGTTCAAAGGCTCCTTTTTCAGGCACTTTTTAATCTTTGGGTCAGACAGGTTTAAGGATCATGCTGCGTTCCAGGACAGGGATAGTCAATGTCCAGTTCAAGTAAAATGATGGTTCAAATAATACTGCCTTTTGGCACTTTTTAATTTGTGGGTCATGCAGGTTTAAGGGTCATGCTGTGGTACAAGACAGGGATAGTGAATAGTCTGTCAGTTTTTTTCTGTGACTCTTGTTGCCTAATTGTCTTGCGTAAGATGTAGCACGTATCCAGTTTACTGTTTTGGGTGTTAATTCCAGCTTCTCCAGCCCTGTTTGGGTGTAAGAATGAAGGTGTTGTTCCTCTCCCATAGGCGATAATCTGTTATCGACTTTCGGATATCGTCATGATAATTGCCGATACCGACTATCGAATCGATAATGATAGTTGACACAATCGCAAATCACTAATGATAAGAATAAGCTGTATAGATTTACATGTAAGTGTTTCTGACCCATATGTGAACTCTGTGCTGTTGTCCTAAATATTTAAAAACTGCTGTCTAGGTATGACTAAGCTGAACTAAGCATGAAAATGGTTAATGTACTGTACAAGCTCACAGCGAGAGATGTTACCTAGGAGACCAAGGGTGGGGGCCAGAGTCTATAAATTTCCCCAAAACTATTGAAAAGTGTCTTTAATCTTTTAGCTTGTTGTTTTGTTCTGTTCATCATCTAGATGGACAAGACAACACTGGCCACATCAGGTTTTCCAGCTCTTAGCCAGACAAACCAAAGGATTCTCTGAAAGAAGAGATCTACTTAACAGAGGACATAGCCGTGCATATAGGAGACACCAGGAGACAACAGACCAGTTAATGTCCAGTTTTCTTCTGGCCTGGCTCAACACCAATTTCTTAGGAAAGATGTACAGATCTCCTGGAGTTTTGAATAGTACTGTGCTTTGGGGAAATATCGTATGTTCCAGGTAGTGCTTCTTGAAGTCAGCTGTGCAAGTTGATAAGAGCAAAAGAGACTGTAAAGACGGTTAAAACTGTGTGTGTACTAAAACTCGCTTTAAGTAAAGGAGGAGTTTGATTTGTCTTGTCAACCTGACTCCTGCCAGTTAATCTGCCCCGCACATCAAAGGCACCTCACCCACCATCACAGGAAGTTGAGCTAAAGACCACCACGTACAGGGAATGCCCTGTGGAACAATACCACCAGTCATCCTACATGCAGACCCCTTCTTCACTGGTATCTGTGCTTGAGGAGCATGAGAAGTGTGGTAGTTGAAAGTTTTAGCAACAGTGACCAGAGTAGGAGAGAAAGATCTACTACTACTCCCACCCTCTCCTCTGTCTCTCCAGCCTGGTTTACCACAGTTTGGCATTATGAACAGGATGCGCTGTGTGACCTGCAAGCAAGATGTCCCGCTACTGAGAACCAGCCATCTTGAAGGTTTAAAGAAAAGCCATCCTGTAACATCTTTATTTGTGCTACCAAAGACTGCAAGTTCTATTCAGGACTGTTTTGTTGACAAATCTGTGGATTACATCATGGTAAACTTTGCCTGCATGACAAGAAAGGTGATTTATCCTTCTACCTAGAGCCATCCAAGTCTTCTAAAGTGCCACCCAAGACTCACCCAGAGGACAAAGTACTGTCCAGCATGCAGAAGGTAACCTGTAACACCACTGAGGCTATCCGAAAAGAATCACCAGTTATCTACAGCAGAGTAGCCAGTGGAGGAATATGTCAAGTGGTCGTGGAGCAGGTAGCAATAGCCCCTAATGTCACCATCTACAATGCTATCACCTATGTGATTACCAGCTGAATCACTTCTTCCAGTGTTGCTGTGCCCAGTTCTCCAGCTGCCCCTCCTGTTATCCCATCTGTTTCCCCTTTGTCATATGTTGCGCCAACCCACCAGTCCTCCCCCCCTGACCAAGTGCTCCAGCAGTAGGCCAGCATCCGGGGCAAGTATTATTTGTTGCCACCTTTTTTACACCTTATACCCCTGCACCTACATTGAAGCCCAAAAAACAATGGTGGAACTACATTTTTTCCCCCATTTTCATGGCCCAATGCTAAAAAAAACTGTGGAACACTTGTGTGCCCAAATTGCACAATACACCTCTTGATAAGATCCCTTAGGGGTGTTGAATCCAAAATGGCGCAACTTCTGGAAGGTTTCATCTGTTTTGGTACTTTGGGAGCTTTGTAAGTGCGACATAGCACAAACCAAAATCTGCGTTCCAAAAGCCAAATAGCACTCCCTCCCTTGTAGGCCCTGCCATGAGCCCAAACAGCACTTTACATCCACATTTAGGGTTTTACCGAACTTGGAAGAAATTGCTTAACAAATTTTGGAGTGATTTTTTTCCAGGATTTATTGTAAGAATGAAAATTTTGAGCTAAAATTGCAGATTGTTGTAAAAAAATTTTTTCATTTTCAGAGCCTAACACTAAAAAAAATTGTGAAACATCTGTTTGGTATATCTGGATATATTCCTTAAGGGGTATTGTTTATAATATGGGGTCTTTTACGGGTGTTTATTAAGTTTTAGCATCTTAGGGTGTCCACAAACCTGTAATGGTGCTTAAAGAATATTGTAATGAAAATGAGTCCAGTAGGTGCTACTCCTATTCTGAGGCTTGTAGTTGAGACAAATAGCACATTAGAGTCACATATGAGATATGTCTAAAAACGGCAGAAATGGGGGAATCAATGTTAAGTTACATTTCCCTGTTATTATCTACTGTATTTCAGTGAATAATGGATAAAAATGTCTGTGAAACACCTAATTGGTTTATAAATGCTGTTTTGAATACTTTAACGGGTGTAGTTTCTTAGATGGAGCCATTTATGGGGTATCTAAGATACAGGCCCTTCAAAGTCACATCAGAACTGGACTAGTTCCTAAAATAATCTATGTTGCAAATTTACTTGAAAATGGGAAAAATTACTACTAAATTTTGAAGCCTCCGAATGACTTAAAAATTAAAAAGACATTTAAAAAATGATGCCAACCTACAGTTGAAATATGGTAGATGCTAGTTATAAACTATTTTGTGTGGAATAAATACCTGCCTTATACACATACATTTTGGAACTTTGAAAATGGCAAATTTTTCAGAATTTTCACGTTAATTTGATATTCTTCACAAATAAACAAGGATTGTATGAACCAAAATTTCTTACTAACTTAAAACACAATGTGTCATGACAAAACAATCACTGAATCACATGGATGGATAAAAATATCAAAAAGTTATTCTCACAAAAAAGGGCTCTGTCAGGGAGGTTTCAGTGGTAAGGAGTAAAACATTTTTGGTTCCTCACTTTTCTAGCCTCACCCCGCTTTTTTCCTACCTTCATAAGCTCCCAGCCCTGCTGATACTATGAATTATGCTTTTGTTGCCACCCATTTTTTCTGTATTACAGTTCCTTCTTCGTGAGAGGTGCTGTTATTGGGGCCACAGAGACTGCAAAAACAATAGTCCCAAATAAGTAGTGCCCCCCAAAAAAATCAGTACCAAATAGAGCCCCATATTGTGCAAAAGATAATAGTGGAGACATAGGGAGTGATGCACCACACATGTTCTCTCTTTGCATCCCACAAAGTAAAGGCACTGTCTTAGTACCCTACATTGTAATACTGCTCCTAAACAGTTATAGTGTTCTTCTTAGTGCCAACAAATAGTGCCCCTTATAGTCCCATTATAGTAATGTTGCCCTCATTCTGCCCCTAATGATGCTCCTTTTATGCCCCAACATAGTAATAATGTCCACCCAAGCCCACAACAAAGTGATAATGTGGCCTTCATGCCAACACACAGTAAAAATGACAACCTTTACTATTTTCTTTCTCATTATTAATGTTAATAATTGCCCGTTTTTGCTCCAAAATGTTGATAACAATGACCTTTGTACACCCACACTAATAAAGTGGCGACTCTTGCCCTCTTATAGGTACACTTTTGAGCTTTATTGAGGATGTGGGTACAGTTAAAAGTGTCTCTATCCTGGTGCCACAAGCGAGTTAGGTTCCTCAGCTGCCCAAGGGTCTTATTAGTGATGGAGCCTGGTGGCCCTGAGTGCTTCAGCCTCTTACTCAACCACCTATTCATTCATCTGAGCCTGTAAAGGGTGATTGTCATCTGTTTTACCTGGTCTCACAATGGACATGGGCACCTCATTCTCTTATTTGGTAGTCTCAGGGGAGGAGTGTTTACCTCTTGCACATTTGGAATTCTGTAGATAAAGTATATCAGATCTAAAATAGGAAAAATCCCTTTAAGTCTCCATCTACTCATTGCTTCTTTAAATCTTATGTAGTATTGTGAGTCTTGTTTTTTTCCTGTTGCACCATAACCTCTAGAAAGATGTACATGTTGTTAGGGAAGTTCTGCCTACTGATCTTCTGTGCATCCCTGTATCATCTGTTTCATGATACCACATGAGTGTCTGAGAAACAAGGTGTATTATTTGTTTTTCTTGCTCAGATCCCTATTTACATCACAGAGAGAGTGTACTGGGTTTTCCTTCTTGAAACATCTGTACATGAGAGTGAAAAAGATTAAAGTAGACTACACTGTCCAGTGTAGTCCTTAGAGAAATGAAACACATGGAGTCCAGTGCCTATGTTACAGGTACACAAATGCCATTTATTGATAGCCTCCTTTGACAGCTGTTGGCTGAATATTTATTATGTACATAGCCAACTTAAGTTTTATAGAAAGGTGAAAAAATACTGGGAATATCACTAGCCGCTACCTAAATCTTACTATTTCTTATACATTGACTCTGCAGGAAAAATTGTTACATTAGGATTCACAGAACATTTGACAGAATTATATCCATGTGAACAGATTTTTCATTTTACATTGATGGGAGACAGTGTGCTTATTTAAAAGTGATTTTTTTTTCCCCAGGTGGAATCTTTAAATTGCAATATACATCATTTTCTATTGTAAGTTAAAAAATAAAAGTAAAAGAGATATATCAGATTAAAATGGTTGCATTCAGCCAACAGACATTTGATTTGTTTTATATTTATGTTTTTTCATTCAATCGTCAGCTGGTTCTAGTGCACGATGTCCTCGTATCTCGGTAACTACAATGTTCTGTACTGAAGAGCAGAAAAAGGAGGCACAAGAGAGAGAGAACCTTCAATCCTGTGGAGGAGAGCTTATTTGCATATCCGTTTTATTCCCAAGAAGGATTGTATGTCCTATAGCATTTCTCTACCAGTTTGGTGTTCTGCGAAACACAAAACATTCCCCCCAAGAGCAATATTGATTCTGAAATAGAATTCTAACCAGTATCAACAATGTCAACACCTTTAGTTTTCTTATTATAGTAAGAGAAATGTTTTCTGGTTTTACATTATGTTGCTTAAAGAGGTTTTCAACTATAAAAAATAAAATGAGTTCAGAGCAGGCAAAAAGAGAAAAAAGTGATATTTACCTAGGTGGCCACTGTAGCTCCTGAGTTCCCAGAAGTTGCTTCTCTTCACTCATGGGTCACTGCCCAACTTGCAGGAAAGGCCCATGTAAATTAATGTTGTGGGAGTCTCTCCTGTGTGTTAAGACCTGAACCCAGAAGTGAAGAGAAGAAGATTTCCGGAGAGCTCTGAAGTGTTTTCTTTATAAATGGATAACCCTTTTAATACTTATTGAACATCATATAATTGGTCACAGTCACCCTGATTACTTTGCTGTGTAAATACATCCCTTTATGATCTCAGTCTATACATCTTCTAATGGCTACAGGACGCAAAACATAATACCCCTCATCCAGTGAAAAATTATATTTATGTCCATAGTCAGCAAAACTGCAACAACTGTGGTTTGCGATTGTGACAGCATTGACCCTTGGCACCCCGGTTCACATTGTGCTTTTCAGAAATGTTATTTTGTCCAGAACTATACGTTGCATTTGGCATATATTGCTTTTAACCCATATAGGGAGGAGTGGATGCCTCCATTTTGTTTATTTGCACCCCGCCCACCTCCACAGGTTGCTAAATCAGTGCACTATGCTTATAAAGCTAGTGTTTTTTTCTCTCTGGATTATGGAGGTCTGTTGGCCTAAATGAGAAGTCTGAATTGGACTCAAATGAGAGGTAAAAATAGAGTAGGACCACCCGCTTTGAGATCCCGTTGATAGTGGCTTAAACAGTTTTGATCAAAACATGTGAACTAAGAATCTCAAAGTTTTTTTCAAGCATTGGCCCCTTAACTCCTTAAGGGCGCAGAAAGCTTTGACCTCCCTGGCAGAGCCCCATTTTTTAATTCTGACATGTTTCATTTTATGTGTGAATTACTTTTGACACTTTTACCTATCCATGTGATTCAGAAATAGTTTTCTCGTTACACATTGTGCTTTAAAGGGAATATGTCGCCAATTTTTTTTTTTACTTATTAAATCAAGACCTTGATCCATATTCTTTTCCTCTCAGTCGTTTTTATTTCCTGATTATTAAATTTCTTTAAAATAGCATATCAGCAAGAGTCATGAAAACGCCATTTTTCATGACTCTTGCTGATATGCTATTTTAAAGAAATGTAATAAAGAAGATACGTTTTTATATATGAAGCCGGATGACTTTTTCTAGATTTTGATAGGTGTCATGTCGCATTTTCAAAGTCCTCAAAGTACTGGAACAGGTGAAAACTTTCAGAGGTCAGTCCATTTAGGATTCAATACCCCTTAGGGAACTCATCAAGGGGGGCACTGTGCATTTCAGGTCCACAGGTGTTTCAGATGTTTTTTAGCCACAACTTACAAAAGCCATAACTTTTTTATTTTTGCATTAACATAGCCATTTAAGGGTCTGTTATTTTCAAGAAACAATAATGTATTGAAAAACTTTAACATTTTGGTATGGGTGGAAAAAAAAGTTGCATTTCCATAATTATGTCGGCTTTGCCTTTTTGGCTTCATTTTCTTGGCGATCACCATGCAGCATAGATAACATTTTATCTGTCTTCTGTGAGTCAATACAATATAAAATGAAATAACAAATGTATCCATTTTTTTAAAGACCATTTTCTTTGTACAAAAGAAAAAAAATTCTAAATAGTTTTTTGTGCCAAAACTTTTTTTTTATTCAACAGAGATAAGCAAGGATTTGTTTTCCTGCAATATGAGCTGACATTTCCCTTAGTACTATTGCAGCACATATGAGCATTTTGAACGTTTTTCATTTAATTTTTTTTTTTTAAATGAACAAAATACAGGACTTGTGACACAGTTTTTAAGTTTTCTTGTTTATGGCATTCTCCTTGTGTTAAATAATGCAATAACTTTATTTTAGTTTGGGTCAGCATGACATGACGATACCAATTAGGTGTATGTTTTTCACATTTTTCAAAACAATAAAGCATCTTCAATTGGGCAAAAAAAATCAAGTAATGCGCTACAATACTTCTGTATTTCAACATATTATGTCTCCCACCCAGCATTCTGCCAGGCATCCTATAAGGCTCTGCCTCTGGCATAGGGGTTCATAGATGCAGGCCCCTTGCTGCCTCTATTAGCAGACCACAATTATATTACATGGGGGTTATTGGAAAAGCAGAGGGAGCTCCCTTCTTTTATCTAATCACCTATTAATCACAGCATCTAAGGCATTGAATGACCAGGATCAGAGATTTTGTAGCTATCTGTGATTCTGGTCATTGCACAAAGATTTTCACCAGGGCACAGAATAGCAACTAAAACCTCTATTCATCTCTTGGGCTATTGGCATGATTTCTTCAGAATTTTATAGCACTAGTACAGTTTTTATACGCATATTTTTCACTTTTTCTTTTAGCGGTACTAGGCTTATTAAAAAAGATAGTAAAAAAATATTATTTTGCAATGTAATTACTTTCTGGTAATTATCTAATGTTGCCCTGATATAGACATTTTATTTGTGTTAGTCATTTTCTGCTGCTAATGTTGATATGTTGTTGTCCATTCAAGGGTAAGTATATAAGAGCTGGCATTACAACAATAAAAAATAATAATAATCTTTATTTATTCAACTTCAACGTATTTTGCATCACTTTATGCTTAATAGGGGACAGACAAACTAGTACACATTAGTACAGATTAGAAACCTAATTAACAATTTAAACAACAGGGGAGGACCCTGTTTGCAAGAGTTTACAATCTATAGGAATTAAGTGGTCCAGCCATGTTTTATTAAATGAAAATAAAAAAGGTTGCAAGCATACAGCTGCATGAGCCAGTCATCCAGCTCGTGTTTTTAGGTGTACGGATGTGAATGGCATGGAATATGAAGATTACTACTTAAAGGGGTTTTCTCGCTACAAAGATCATATCTTTAATGATGGGGACAGTAAAAATAAGCGCTTTTGCAATTGGTTTGCATTACCTAAGTCACTTAATATAGCAGCTATAAGCTAAATTTTGTGTTCTACATCTAAAACTGCAGCAGGTGGTCGGGCCACGTCCCCTTTTCTGTAACTGGATGACTGATATTTCATTCAGCCTGTTGGGACACGCCCCCTATGCTGTGACTGGCTACCTGCACTCTTTGCTTACTTCCCTTTGACCTGTGTAAATAGAATATGAAACCAGGTGCCTCAGCTTTCTATGCTGTGTCTGTATAAAAAAGATTGTCTCAGCTCCACTCTAAGCTAATCCTCAGCCCTATGTGAAGGATCTGGGCAATTACTCAGCCTGTAGCTGCTAGATTCACTCTCTCCCTCCATATAACACAGCCTTATCCAGTCTGCTCCCATCACCCATATAACACAGCCTTATACAGTCTGTTCCCCGCTTTCCTCCGCCTGATAACATACTAATGAGAAAACCCCTTTAATGTCAACATGAAGTTTTAGGGAATAATTTGGAATGGGATAAAAAAGAGAGAAGAGTTGGATTAACTGCTTGCTGACCGTCCTTTGACTTTAAGGGCGACATGTATGAACGGGCATTACGCCTGTTTTCTGGCGTACACTGCGCCTCCCAGCCCGAATCCCGCTGTCGGACGCAGCGTTCGCCACTTTCGGCTGCGGTCCGCATGAAGGGGCGGGCAGTGGGCGCGGTGGGGCGCGGTGTAGGCGTTCCGGGGCGGGACGCGGCGCGCTCGTATAGTCCGAGGCATGTACCAAATCGCGGCGCTCGGCAGCTCCGACAAGCAGACCAGGTTTTTTTTGGTCTAAATCCTCCGGCAGAGGTGAAGTGAAGCAGGATCCGAACATGCAGGTGAGGGAAGGGCGGAGCCCCGAAAGAGACGGTCGACTGGCAGAAATCAAAGACTCGGCGCTCCCGCTCTCGCGTGCAGCAGGAGTATGAATAGGAAAAAATCGCCTTTATAAAGGCGGAAAACAGTGTCAGAAGAGAGCTGCACGTAAAAAATACACATATACACAAACACAACACTTTTCCAAACTCGAGCACGGCGCACTATCAACAATATGATTTTGCAAATTGCCGGGAAAGACAGTAATTCAAAATCTGAAACCTATTCTATTGGTCGCATAAACCGGCAAATCAGAATCGGAGCGACAGTGAACCATTAAAAGCTATGGGGAAGAATTAACCAATCAAAATCCCGGCGGGATAATTCAAAATACAGTAAAAATGCTGAAAAGAGCTGATTGGCTGAGCTAGCGGGGTCTCGGCTAGCTCAGCCAATCAGAATAGGAGCGACAAAGTCCCATTCTAGCCTATGGAGAAGTGTAGACCAATCAGAATCCAGGCGGGATTAATTCAAAATACAGTAAAAAGACAGAAAAGAGCTTATTGGCTGAGCTAACGGGGTCTCGGCTAGCTCAGCCAATCAGAGCGCGAGCTGCTTTCTCATTATACTCTATGGAGAGATGAGCGCACTCAAATCTCGGCGCTCTGCGCCGCGCGGCATGAAGTACTAATCAACAAATTATTTTTATACAGTGTAAAACATTCTCAGATAAATACCAGAACACTTCTTTAAAAATAAAGCAGTTAAAACCCGAACAACGCGTTCGTCACCGAGACCGGGGCTACATAGGGATTTGCCAAGAAAGAATTGCCGGGAAAGACAGTAATTCAAATTTGTAAAGCTATTCTCATTGGTCGGCATAAACCCGCCAATCAGAATAGGAGCGACAGTGGCCAATTCTATCCTATGGAGAAAAATGGACCAATCATATTCAAAGGCGGGACAGTTCAAAATACAGTAAAAAGGCAGAAACGAGTGATTGGTTGAAGCAGCTGGGCTCGTCCAGCTTAGCCAATCAGAGCACGAGCTGCTTTCTCATAGAGTTCTATGGGGAATCGAAATTTAAAAGAGGCGCCAGTAATTTGGACACAATGGGAGAGAGAGCGACGCTCCTATGGGTTTTCTAATGCAATCTGGTATAAAACTGTATATGGCTGAAATCAAATTATGACACTACAGAAGTTGTGCCGATGTGTATATAAAAGGAATACTAATATGTGGCTAACGAAATAAAAATTTTAAATCAAGAAAATCATGCTTATTTTTTATTTTCGATGCACCCATACTATTGATCCTTGGCTAACGAAAAAAAAAGAAATAAACATGATTTTATGGTCTTTTTTTTTTTTTTTCGTTAGCCACATATTAGTATTCGTTGTATATACACATCGGCACAACTTCTGTAGTGAAAGTAATTTTGTTTTATGTAATTTTTATTTTAAAGTTTCAGCTCTTTTCCTGAGAATGTAGAACGCCTTGATAAAGGCGATTTTGGATTTATACTCCGCACCGACATGTGGAATGATTTCTCGCCGCTCCAGCCTGTCTTGCATCGGAACAGATTTTCGGCGCAGTCCCGCACGGCGCCTAAGTCCCGCACTGCGCCCCACACACTGGCAAGGCGCGGCAGACTTTTCCCCGCATGTATGAGGGCACTTCCTCGGACGGCGAATCTTCGGCGCAGCGTCGCACAGCGCCCATGTCCCCGCACTGTGCCCCACGCACTGGCGAGGCGTGGCGGACTTTTCCCCGCATGTATGATCGCACTACCTCCGGCGGACAATCTCAGACGCAGCGCCGAACTTCGCCTCATTCCCGCACTGCGCCCGACACGCTGGCGGATATGTATGAGCGCGGCCCGTCCCCGACATAAATCAGGCGCAGATTCCGCCGGGAAACTGGCGGAAAACGGCGCCTCGACCCGGCGAGCTTCATACATGTGGCCCTAAAAGTCTGGGCATTCGGCATGTCTGAACAGACTTTCTGGAACATCCTTATACAGTGTACAGAAGATGACTGGAACAGTTTATTATCATCCCTGCCTTTCTGATTGCTATATATACAGACAGCACTCCATAAGTCAGCAATGGGATCAGGCTTCAGGTAACTGCAGGATTTATTGGGGTTTCCAATGAAATTGGGATATATATATATATATATATATATATATTATATATATATATATATATATATATATATATATATATATATCTGGGCCAAGGCGATCCCCGAAAACACCACTATATGTATAGTTATGCAGTGTTGGACTGGGGTGCCTTGGGCCCACAGGTGGAGTTGACCCTAGGGGCCCAACAGTTGAGCTGTTTCTATGCCCACAGGTGGAAGTTATTTTAGGGGCCCATCCTACAACTACTGTAAATGACTGTACATGCCTCTTTTGCTCTGCGTCTTGCTTTTTGCCTCTTTCTATGCCTTTTTGCCTCTTCTGAGGATGTATATGCAGTTAAAAAGCAATTCCAGGTCTATCATGCTCAGGGGCCCCCCATGGATTTCCCCTATTCCCCTGTGGGCCAATCCAAGCCTTTAGTTATGTAAAACTGTTACAACCGTCGCTAGTGGATCCTCTGGTGTAAGCAACATAAAAAACGGAGTCTAAGAGACCCCTGGTTTTCACCAGAGCCCACCGCAAGGGTTTCTTGCTGTGGGCCCCCAGGCTGTTATCCTTGACGCGACTTGCTTGCGGCTATGGCCAAAGTGTAGCGAGGTACAGAATCGTAAGACAGGCGTGTGGTCTGGAACATGCATGAAGGTCAAGGTAGGCAGCAGGCAGAACCTAGTCAGTGGAAGGAGGCAAAGGTCAGGATACACAGCAAGACAGGAACACAAATGAATTGCTTTCTCTAAGACTCTTGGCACTGTAAATTCAGCAAAGTCGTAGGGAAGAGGCAGGACTAAATAGGGTCAGTGCCCAGTGATGGCCCTTTAAATTTCATTGAACTGGCGCGTGCGCCCTAGGTAGCGGGGACACGTGAACCAGCCAGCAAAAGAGCAGCAGGCGCAGGTAGTTGCCCATCTGGTGCAGGTAGTTGCCCATCTTTTTCACCTTTTCTACCTGGCCATTCGTTTGAGGATGATAAGCTGTGGAAAGTACAATTTCACCTGCTTACGAGAGCAGAGAGTTCATCAGAATTTAGACACAAAGTGAACCCCTCGATCTGAGATGATGTGCTGGGGAAGTCCATTCAAGTGAAATATGTGTTGAAAGAAGGCACAAAGTGGGCCATTTTCCAGAATCAGTCACCACCCAAATGGTTGTGTTGTTCAAGGAGGGTTGTAGATCAGTGATAAAGTCAATGGCGATGTGGGTACAAGGAACATCCGGTAAAGGTAAAGGCTGCAGGAGGCCAGCAGGTTTGAAATGGAAGAATTTATTGCAGGCACACATGGCACAGGATTCAATAAAGTCCTTGATATCTTTGATAAGGTTTAACCACCAGTAATAGCAAGATATGAGTTGACAAGATTTTTGAAATCCTGGGTGCCCAGACACCAGAGAGCAATGCCCCACTTCAAAATCCTTTTCTTAAGCACAGGGTGCACAAAACGTTTTCCCCAGCGGAACACATTGGAGGTCAATGGGAACAGCACAGTTCAGGCATTTTGGAGGAACAATGTGCTGAAGTGCGGATTCCAAACCTAATACTTCAGAAGCATGAGAGAGGACATTGGGCTTGATGTTTTGATCTGCAAGTCTGAAGTGGATCAGGAAATTTAACCTGGAAAAGAAAAGGGACCATCTAAGTTGCTGAGGATTTAGATTCTGGTCCATCTGGCGATAAAGCAGGTTATTGTGGTCCGTGTAAAGGTTGACTGGATGACAAGCACCTTTCAGCAGATGGCAACGTTCATCCAAAGTCTACTTAATGGATAGTTATTCCCAATTCCCAATGGTGTGGTTTCTCTATGTGGAAAAAAAGGTGTTGGAGAAAGAGCCACAAGTAACAGTTTTCCCTCTGGGGGTTTCTGGGTAAGGAGCACTGCGGCTCCCACTGAGGAGGCGTTGACCTTGAGGAAGAAGTTTTTTCGCTGGGTCAGAACAGCACAGGATTGGTGCGGAGGTGAATGCAGACTGGAGAAGGCTTCCTCCACTTCAGGTGGCCAAAGTTTGGGGTTTCCATTCTTCTTAGCAAGCGCCATAATGGGCGCCACGAAGGTAGAAAAGTGCAAATTAAACTGTATGTAGTAGTTGGCAAATCCAAGGAAGTGCTGTATGGCCCGATGGCCAACTTGTTGGGGCCATTGCTGGACATCCGACAGCTTGGCAAGATCCATCTGAGCCCGATAAGATTCTAGAGCGTCCGAGAAGACCAGGATATTGTCCAGATACACTATGACACAAGAATACAAGAGATCTGAAGATCTTATTAACAAATTCTTGAAAGACGGCAGGAGCATTGCTTAGGCCGAGGGGCATCACAAGATACTCGAAGTGACCATTCCGGGTATTGAATCCGATCTTCCATTCATCACCCTCATGAATTCGGATGAGGTTTTAGGCTCATTGGCTTCCCGGAGCCTGTCAAAGAGCTAAAAATGAGTGGTGGTGGATACCGTTTCTTCATGGTTATCTTGTTGAGACCCTGATAGTCTATGCAGTGATGGATGGAGCCGTCTTTTTTCTCCATGAAAAAAAACCTGGCTCCGACTGGAGAAGAAGACTTGGGGAAAAAACCTTTTTGAAGGTTCTCTTTAATGGAGGCCATCATGGCCGGAGTCTCTGGCACAGACAACGGATAGACCCTGCCCCATGGAGGGCTTGTAACTGGCAGAAAGTCTATAGGGCAGTCATAAGTATGATGAGGAGGAAGGGTCTCCGCCTGCTTCTCAGAGAATACATCTGCCAAATCCTGATATGGAGCGGGCAGACCAAACAGCAGCTTGAAGACGTCAGTGGATAAGTGGTACTGACTGGGCACAGTACCGCTAGAAAGCAGAAATGACAGTCTTGTCCCCAATGTGTGACTTCACCTGTTTGCCAAATAAGCACAGGAGCATGACGCTCTAGCCATGGAAGTCTCAGGAGGACTGTAGAGGAGGAACGGGGTAATACATAGAACACAATTTTTTGTTTGTGCAACAATCCGACTTGGAGACTCAGAGGTTCAGCATGGAACTGAAGAGAGTCACTCAGACATTCACCGTTGATGGGGGAGTGGACCAGCATGGGACAATTTTTAAAGGCCAGAGATGCATCAATGAAGTTCCAGGCTGAACTAGAATCTACGTGGGCGGAGGCTTGGAACCTGACAAGGTGCCAAATTGAACCGGCATGGTCAGACATGGAGAAGTAGTAGTAGTCACACCTAGGGATGACTCTCACCTGAATTCTTAGGTGTGGGATTTTCCTGGACACAACAGGCAGTGCATGTGAAAGTGTTCAGGATTAGCGAAGTAGAGGCAAAGATTCTGCTGTCATGGATGGGACCATTCTTGCTGTGACAGGTGGGCTCTGCCCACTTGCATAGGTTCTTCCGAAGAAGCTATTGGTGGAGGTAGTGGAGGCCTTTGAAACACTGGCGCAAGATGTGGGAGACAGCGTTGCTAGACCAGTTCACATTCTTGCCGATTCTCCTTGTGTCTTTTGGTGAACCAAATGTCAATTCAGGTGGCAAGACAGATGAGGTCACTCAGAGTTGACAAAAGGATCCATG
The DNA here is from genome assembly GCA_025379985.1 of Phyllomedusa bahiana. Taxonomy (NCBI): domain Eukaryota; kingdom Metazoa; phylum Chordata; class Amphibia; order Anura; family Hylidae; genus Phyllomedusa; species Phyllomedusa bahiana. The sequence continues at coordinate 33,484 of JAODAL010038670.1, forward strand.
ACCAGATCTAATTAATGTAACAACCGTGGGTAGTGGGTCCATTGGACCACCGCAAGCGGTTGTGTACCATGTCAGGTAGCGGAGTCTAAGAGGCCCATGGTTCTCACCAGAGCCCACCAGAGCAAAGAGGGTTGGACTTGTTGCAGCTAGAGACCCCCAGGTTGCTGCCCATAATGCATGTAGCGAGGTACAGAATCATAAGAAAGGCTCGTGGTCAGGACCAGGCAGGAAGGACATAGCAGGCACCAGGCAGAACCTGGTCAGTGAATGGAGGCAGAGGTCAGGATACATGGTAAGACAGGAGCACAAATGAATTGCTTTCTCTAAGGCTCTGTGCACTGCAGATCTGGCAAGGTCATGGGGAAGAGGAAGGACTAAATAGTGTCAGTGTCCAGTAAGTTGGCTATTTAAATTTTACTGAGGTGCAATAGTGCCCTAGGGAGCGGGGACATGCAACCGGCAGGAGAACAGTGCAGAGCAAAGAGAGGCGAGTATAGGAGCCGGATCTTGATATTACGATTGTGCCACCCAGAGAGACAGGAGGAGAGATATGAGTGCACGCGTCACCCATCATATGGGGAGCTGGAACACTCTTAATTCAAACCTGATGGGGGGCACGAAATGTAAAATAAATCTAGGCACACTTAAAATTATGGTTGTTGGGGATAAATCTGTCTGTAGCAGTCTGTAGCAGTGTATTCTAGAGTAATTGTAACAAGCAAATACTGAGACTGCAAAGGGAGATTTGGGTTATGGAAGGTGTTAATCTTAGATCATTTACTGACCAGTAGAGCCCAGGTTGGGGTTGTTAAACTTCCGAAATAATTTTATGTATATTATTGATGTATTTTTCATTTATTCTTTTGGTTTTTACTTTTATATTTTACTTTGCATATTTTTTGCAAAGTACAGTTTGTATGTATAAGATGGGTGCTTGATTTTACATTCTGTTGCAAGTTAACTTTTTTGAAAATTTTTCTTATGGTGTGGTGTGTGGTGTGCATATGCCTCTTAAAACATATGGCAGATCTTTTAGCCATTCCTGTACCTCAAAATGAAATCTATGCTATGACCTCTAAATATTTCAGCTTTAAATTATGTCACTTTCTGATCAGGACACTGGAGGCAATGCCCCTATAGCTAAGCCTTTTCCAAATTTTGGAAGTGACAAGATTGATCTAAACTAACCAAAAGTTGCAAATGTTTAAATTAATTGGGTAAAAATGTTTTTCTTTTGTATGTCAGAAAAATAGTGAACGGCTGCTGATAAATTTCTTTTTACAGGGTTTACGGGTGCACTTACTTTCAGGGAGTGTACAAAATCCATTGAAATTAGGTCCAGAGTAGGTAATGCCCCCCAAAAAACCCTGATACTTACCTAGCTGACCAACATCGCTGCTGCACTGTAGCTTCAGCAATCCACTTCTCTTTACTTCAGGGTTTTAGTCCTGACACAGAGGAAAGGCTCGCAATCTATTCATTTACAGTAGAACACGAGCCTCTCCATGGTGTCGGGACAAAAACACAATTTTTTTTTTTATACAACACTTTGCTAACCTCAAAATGAGATTTTTGTTTTTTCTAAATCTGGTAGTTTTATGAAGATATGTGAATGTAGACATAGGTCTGAGTGGTATGTATGAACTCTGCACATGTTAATGTTTTTCTTTAGGAGGTGAGGGGTGTACAACTTCTGCTTGGGTAACACTAGTGTCCACTAAATTTAAATGTTATGCATTTTACATGATACAAAATTGAGTAGCATTTTAACTATATGCCAGGTGTCAACTTTCAGAAATATATAGCTTTATGTAATTTAGGTTTTATTTGTTCATGTCAAAAGTGTGCAAATTGTCCCAGCTACCAGAAAGACAGGAGACTGTGACACTTTAATAACATCTGTTATCCTGCAGATTGGATTAAGATTTTCTTGTTGCTAGGTTTTTCCCATATCACTTTACCCACCTATGTCAATGATGGGCCAATTTTAAAACTGCCCATACTGTTCCTCATGTTTATACATAGATACAATTTGTTCAGATTTCAGGTTCATGTAAGATGTGAAATTGCTTTAATGTAAACCTTGCATTTAACTGTACATGCCACCTTGAATGTCAACCTTTATGACATGCTCACATTTAGTAGTGCTGTATATATGTTTTAGACTAGACTGGGATCAGAATGGTTAATGCTGTATCAGAGTTTCAGCATATACGCCTGCCAAAAAGGTATTCATTAGTCTTTTAAACTGTGTCAGCAACTGCTGATGCTACCTCCTACAAGGCCGAGATAAGAGTGGAGTAAATATAATTTAATGCTCTCTTGGGTCTTCACTCCCCTACTGTGTGATCATTATTATAACAGCACCATTCTGACTGATCTGCACAAGCCACATTTAGAGAATTCAGTAAAACCACGAGGTGCGGATGTTTTTAGGACACTGACAAAGGTGCTTTCAAGTCCAGGTTTGTACGTTCAGCCATCTCCGGTTTCTACACACATCCTGCAAGAGCTCAAAATTGTTTTGTGTCTTGTTGCACATAGGGAAAAGTATTGTATATTTATGATTAACTTCCCCTTTCATGTCTCTATTACTCTAAAATGCCATATAAATAAAAAGCAGGTATGTTAGCCTGGCAAAATGTTAATGTGTTGCTGGGCATAAATACTATGAAAGTACAGATTTTGCTGTAATCGCTTCAACCCAGCAATCTGTGAACAGGTAGAAGACAGGTCTATTTTTCTTACTGTCTCAGTAACAGGCCACAAATATCTATCTTATCACATTGACTGCAGCTACAAAACATAAAATTTCACCTTTGCACAAAATAAAGATATTGCTGTTTAGAGGAAACTAGAGGATATGTACATAGGTCATTATGAATGATAAATGGCAGTACAATATAAAGACTTGAAAATGCTAGAACAGTGGAGCAGTGGAGAAATAACATAGATAATGTGCAGAAAAATATACATTATTACTGGGGTGATCTTATCATGCATGGTATGCATAGACAACCAGCGCAAAATCAAACATAAAAAAGGACCCCAAAACACGCAATAAGAATAAAAAAAAAACTTTAAAAGGTCTAACAAAAAAAGCGGAGTTTAATCCTACGCTCCCATGTGCTAAAATAAAAGCAGAAACAAAGTCACTTTCGAACAATTGACAATACGGCAGATGAAAACGATCTGTATGTGCAATGAAAAACAATCCAAAGATGGGGCTCCCAAAATTTATTGCACATTATAAATATTTCGTTATTTTAATTGTGTTATTATTAAGAGGGGGCGAATTTCTAAAAAATTCGGTTTGGTCACTTCGCTAATTTCCGAAAAAAAATTACTTCGTCCCAATTATTCGGCACGAATGCGTTAAAAAAGGCTATTCCAGGCTGCACAGAGCCTCAGGGTGCGTAGAACATTGTGCCATGTTTAAATATGCAGAGGGAGCTTATTTGGGTCTTCATACAATTTTGTTTTTTAGTATGACACACGAACTCCCGCCTCTTAGAATCGTTTCATATAAAATTCCCCGGGCATTAAGAGGGAAAAAATGACCAAAAAACTAAAGGGGAAAATTGTAGCCTGATAATGTCATGCAGGGGGACGCTGGAAAAAAAAAGTGGGGGCTAGGTGGCAACATCAGGCGGGGTGGGAGGTGATGGTGGAGTCCGCACATGAGGTCAGACAGTGGCAAAATGACATTTTGGAGGTGGCAAAAACAGGGTAGGCCACAGAGGGCCAAGAACAGTGTGAAGTCCGGAGCAGCCACAGCAGCAGCATGGGTCAGACAGTGGCACAATGAAGATGTGTAGGTCAGGGCCCAGCAGCCCCCCAGCGCAGCAGAGGTCAGCAGTGGCCAATAACACAGTGTGTAGGCACCCCAGCGCAGCATGAGGTCAACGGGGCCAATGACATTTGGAGGTGGAAAAAAAAGGGAGTAGGCCACAGAGGGCACATAAAAGAGAGTGGAGGTGACGGCGGCCGAGCATGAGATCAGAAGTGGCACAAGAATTCTGGAGGTGGCAAAAACTGGAGTAGGAAGAGGGGGAAAAAAAAGAGGGGAGGTGACGGCGGCAGCCCATGAGGTCAGCAGGGCAAAATGACATTTTGGGTGGCAAAAAAAGTAGTGGGCACAGAGTGGCACAATACTGAGAGTGAAGGGTAGGCGGGGCAGTTGGGGTGGGCAGGGGAAACAATGACATTCTGGAGGGGCAAAAAATGGGAGTACCCAAAAGAGTGGACAATGACAAAGTGGAGGTGAAGGGGGCGGGAGCAAACAGCTGGGTCGGGGAGGGGCACAATGACCGTGGGGATGTCACGGCACCAGCAATAGCACCCAAAGATGAGGTCAGAGAGTGGCACAAGAAAGAGTGGGGAGGTGGGTGGCAATCCCAGTCCCGGAAAAGAGGGTTGGTGGCGGGGAAAACTGTCAGCAGGGTTTGGCATCGGGCAGGTGGGGCTCAGAATAGGGCTGGGTAGGTAGTTTGCCCCCAGACTCTTTTCTTTCAGTTTGGGGGGTCGTCAGGCTGTGTAGTTGATGCCCCAAGGAAAGGTGTGTGGAAATCCTGTCCACATTTTTCCCCTGGACAGCGGGTTTTCCTTGGGGTAACGTGGCCCCGCCACACTGAAACCCCTTGATGCCACAAGGGCCGGGCAGGGCAGCTTCTCCATGCAAACTCGGCAAGTTGCCCCGGCCCCAATTCCATTTGGCTGCCCAATAGTCGGCGGATCTTCTAACTGGGGGGCAGAGTGCTGTCCAAATAGGCCAACCCTTTGGTTCAGGGTCTGTCCAGGTCCGCTGTGCTGGCGATGCCCTCCTCCACTAGGGGGGGTTTTTTGGGGGGGAAAACTGCTTTCAGTGATTCCCGACTTAGGTTGTGTGATGGGCGGTACTCTCCCACCCCCCCCCCCTTCCCCCAGCAGCCGTGGCAGTAGTACGTGAGCGCGAAGAACCCCCCAGCAGACCTGCAGAGGAGGGCGATGCCGCAATAGGCAGCGGCAATGTTGGAGTTTTCCCCCATATATTTGAGTTTTGTCCTCCTCTCAATGTGGGAAAAAAAAGGGTCTATTTTTGGGCCGGGCGGGGGTCCTAAAGGGTGGAGAGCCGAAGTCATCCCTTGCCCGGGTGCGATATTCGGGTGTCATAGCGGCAAAAATAGCATTTCGCGGGCCCTCCCGCACAAGTGAGTCCCAGGGGGGTCCCGCCTCCATCCCACTGTATATGCCACGGTCTTGGGGTCATCGCCCCCGTCTTCCTATCTCTATCCCTCCTCCAGCTGCTCCCGTCCCCCTCTCTTGTCCCTGGGGAGAAAATCCATCATTTCACCCGACAATTATTCTGCTCCAATGTCCTCCTCCCCCCTCCTCCTCCATTTCGTCCCCCCCGGACTCTTGGCCCCGAGATGTATCCCAGTCCCTTCCCCTGCCCAGACAGATTTTTT
>JAODAL010038671.1:0-38928 GCA_025379985.1 Phyllomedusa bahiana
TATATAATAGTGAAAGAACAATTTTTGGGGAGACAGAAGCAGCTACGGGCCGAAGAAAGGGGGCCAAATACCCCCCTGCTTCTTGCAGTAGGCGGCAAAGTATAGATTTGGAGTGGCATGGGGGGGGTCATGTTGTGAGGGGCACCCTCTCAACCAAGACCAGTGATGAGGGACAGCAGGGACTTGAAACACAAAAGATGATGATTAGCCACCGCCTTGGAGCCGGGTGAGGTAAGGGCTTCATCATCGTCAGGAGAAAGGGCGCTTGTGTTAGGCACGGCCAGCCAGCAAGGGGGTTTGGTGGCCGTGAGTCAGCGGGGTTTAGCAGCAGTGGAAAGGTCGGGACCAAGGGCCCGGGGTAAAAAACCCGCTGCGGGTCCAAGAAAGAGCGGCACGGCTCAGCGAGGCAGCGGGGGCAGTTCACTCATGCGGACGTTGGCGGTTAAATCCGTACTCGGGGGTGTGGCAGTTCTTTCAAACCCAGGACCAAATTTGGGGTATAGTAGAATTTTTTTGGCAGAAGGAAGCGTGGCCGGAGTAACTTTGCACCCGCCCCTCGTCAACCCAATCAGCGTCACCATCCGTGGCCTGGGAGAAAAGGGGGCTCAGTGGGTGGTCCTCCTGCCCCCCGCAGCAACAGCAGCAGCACGCCAGGGGCACGCATCCATTGCACCCAGTCAAGGCTCCACCCCTCTGCAGAAGGGAGCTGTTCCCCTTTGACTTATCCCCCGGGTCCAAGCCCTGCCCTCCTCCCTTGGCGCCAGCAGTCTTCAGTGGGCATTGCAAAGAGACAACAGATGCTCCAACCTCCTAAGGTGCAGAATCTGCCCGGCTCCTGTCCAATTTGTTGGTGCGCACCCCCTCCTTTCCAAATAGTGGATTTGCCCCCTTCCAAAAATAATGGCTTGTTGAGCCAATGGAGAGTTCCAAAGCCGAATTTTTTTTCCAAAAAAGGCAGTACCAGCACTTCATAAATATGTAGAACAGGAGGTGGGCCAGTCCTTGAGCTTATCAGTTTGTTCCAAGGTGCACGGCCGCGCAGACATCTGGAGCTGTAACTACAGTCAGGGCCAGTACATGTCCTTTACGGCCCACTGGGTGAATGTGCTTCCTGCCCAGGCACACCAACAACTTGGACAGGAGACGCCACTTTCTCCTCCACGTTGTCAAACTGCGGCTCCTCCACCACCACCACCAGCTCAGCCTCCACAAGTACTGCTCCATCATAACACATGTGTATGGCACAGCGGTGTCATGCAGTTCTACACCTGGCTTGCCTCGGCGAACGAAGTCACACAGGGGAGAAACTGCTCCGCGTCATGCAGCAAGAAATCGATGTGTGGCTTTCTCCGCGTCAACTTCAAATCGGAACCATGGTGACGGACAATGGGAGGAACATGGTGTCCACGCTACACCGAGGAGGGATGGTCCATGCGCTCTGCATGGCGCACGTGTTCAATCTGGTTGTGAAAAGGTTCCTGAAGTCTTACACCGATCTTTAGAAGATTCTGAAAATGACCAGGAAACTGTGCATGCACTTCATCCATTCCTACAAAGCCAGGAACACCCCCCGCGAGTTGCAGCGGCGGAATGGCCTCCCCTAACACACTCTGATATGCGATGTTTCCACCCGTTGGAATTCCAGCCTGCACATGTTGGTCCGACTGTATGAACAGAGAAAGGCCATTAACGATTTTTTGATGATCCAGGCGGACAGAGAAACTCCCCTGTGTAACTTGATGTCCCGCCAGTGCACTCATGCGTGACACCTGCCCTTTTGTTGAGGCCATTCGAGGAGGGCCCCGTTATTTGTCAGTCGCCAGGACTACGGATGAATAACGTCATTCCACTGCTTCCTGTCCTGGAACAGTGCTGAAAAATCTGTCGGGCAGGGGGCTGGAGACGTGGCGACTACATCTCGCGGGCCCCATGAGTCCGGTGGGGACTGAAATGGAGGAAGAGGAGGAGGACATTGGAGCAGAAGCATTGTCTGGTGAAATGAGTGGATTTTCTACCCAGGTGACAAGAAAGGAGAAGCAGGAGCAGCTGGAGGAGGTAGATGGAGATGAGGAAGACGAGGCAGATGACCCGCAAGCACCGTGGCATATACAGTGGAATGGAGGGAGGGAGCCCCTCGGGGTCACTTGTGCAGATGGCCCGCAGCATGCTGATTTGCCTGGCTTGTGACAGCCTAATAGTCAGCATCCGGCAGAGGGATGACTTCGTGCTCTCCACCCTATTGGACCCTCGCTACCGGTCCAAAATGGGAGCCTTTTTCCCAGCTATTGAGAGGGAGGACAAACTAAAATACTATAGGGAAATCCTCCGTAGTTTAGTGGCCGCTGCCTATGTGCGACATCGTCCCTCCTCTGACAGGGCTGACCGGGGGGTTCTTCACGCTCACGAAATACTGCCGCGGCTGCTGGGGGAAGGTGGGGGGTCGGAGCAGTACCAGCTCCATCATCAGCAACCTAAGTCTGGAGTCACTGATGAGCACCTTCCTTCACCCGCCTAGTGAGGAGGGCAGTCGCACACTGTGTCATTGTGCCACTCTCTGACCTCATGCTGTTGCTCCTGCCGCCTTCACCTCCACTCTCGGTCATTGTGCCACCGTGGCCCACCCAGTTTTTTTTCCACCTCCAGAATGTCATTTTGCATTTTTCTGACCTCATGCTGCGCCGGCCGGGGACCCGCACTCTCTGTCCCTTTTTTCCACTCTGTGGCCTACTACTGTTTTTTTCCACCTTTCCCAAAAGTTTTTGTGCCCCGTCTGACCTCAAAGCTGCTGCTGCCGTAAAACCCCCACTCTCTGTCATTGTGCCACTCTGGGGCCTTACTCCTTTTTTTGCCACCTCCAGAATGTGATTGTGCCCCCTGTCCCGACCTCATGGGTGCCTTTCCGGCCCTACCTCCACTTTTCTGTCATTTTTGCCATATCCGGGAACCTTCCCGCTTTTAAATTTTTTTTCCCCTTTTTCCCTCTTAAGTGCCCAGGGAATTTTATTTGTGAAGCGATTCTAAGGGCGCGGCAATCCCTGGGGGGTGTCATCTAAAAAACAACATTGTATGAAACCAAACCAAGCCCCCTCTGCATATTTAACCCTAGCACAAATTTCTACAGCCCCCGCAGGCTCTGTGCAGCCCGGAAAAAAGCTGTTTTTTTAAAAAAGGGTTTGTCCCCGAAGAAAATTTGGAACGAAATTATTTTTTGTCGGGAAATTCGGCAAAGGAGCGAACCGAATTTCTAGAAAATTTGCCCATCTCTAATTAAAAGTATTTTTTTTTACAATTAAAAAACACAAATTCTCAGCTCCGCAGCAAACTCTTGCAAAAAAAAGTATATGGGAAAACAAAATTCCACAAGGAAAAAGGGAAAGGGGTTTTGGGACCCCAAAGGGGTTTAAACCAAATTAAAACAGAACACTGATTTTCTGAAAAATTGCAAACGGAAAACCCCAAAATTTCCCCCCAAATTCCCCGCGGGGGGTTTTCCCCCCTAAAAAAAATGTGGAAGGCACCGTTTACTGCAAAAAAGGTCGTTTTGGGGTTTTGTTGTTTCCACCAGCCCCCCCCGTTTTTCTTTAAAGCCTCGTGTGGAATAAAGAAACTCCCTTATCACTTTTGGGGAGGCCGCCTTTTTTCCCCTTTTTTACTATTGGATATTTCATTAAAAATAAAAAAACAATTTTCCCAAATTTTCAAACTTATGGCAATATTTCCCTTTTCTGTGATGAGGGTTGCACAGCTACCGGTTTGGCCCAAACCCCATTGTCTTACAAACATGCTCTAGGGAAAAATCATTTTGCTCCCCATGGGGGAGTCCCCTTGGAAACCCAGTAACAGCTACAGTGTCATCTGGGGGGTCACGGTTTACTGTTAGGCCCTTTTTTCACACGGCTTATTTGGGCACAATTTTGGGGCCGTTTCTCCACCCAATTTGGGGCTTCAGTTTTCGGCGCCAATCCGTCCCTGTCATTACGGGAATCCATCTGCTTCATAGAGAAAAAGTGGATTCCGTCCTCCTCCCCCCCTCGGCGAATCCGCCGCGGGGGGGAAAAGGGGGACATGCCATTATTTCGGCGCGGAGCACCGTAAACAATGCATTGTCTATGGGGCGGGAGGCGGCCCCCGCGCGCTCCGGCCCTCCCCGTCTGCCCCTTATTCACGGCGGATTTGGAGCTCAAACGGCTCAAAAAATCCGTCGAGAAAAAGCCTTGTAAACAGGCCTTAGTTTGAGCGTTTTTATCGACAAAGTTGAAATGGGCCCGGGTTTTTTTATGTTGTCGGAATTTTTAGATCCGCGATAATTTATGTAAAATCGGGCATAATTTTTAATATGCGCCATTTTCACGCTTCTGTCATTTTGTGGGCCGCAAATCGCTTGAAATAGGCGGGGAGCTGTGTGTGCGGAATCATGACTGGATGTGTAGGGTTTGTGATTGGTGGAAAAATCAATGACCTCTTTTACATAAAAACACCCCCTTCCTGTTTTGCCTCAGTGTGTGTCAGGTCTCATGGAGTAGGCGTGTGCATCTGCTCTGTCCAACAGCTCAGAAAAAAAGCAAAGCAAAAGTCACCAAAAAATTTTTTAAATTTTTTCACAGAGACAGCTATTTTGAGCTGTGAACTTGAATTTGGGGTTAGATTAGAGTTTGCAGATTTTGGTGTTAGGCTGGAATTTTTTAAAGGGGAGCATCACCCCTGTAAAGTATGAGGGGAGCGGGGGGGGGCGCGGGGGAACCAGAAAAGCTCTTTAAAGGATGTGGATTAGTGCAGCGAGACTTGTTTAGACATTGATTGAAATGGCTTTTTATTAACATTTTTCTGTTGAAATTTTACTTGTATGTTGGCCGCCTGAACTTATATTGGATCAGATCTTTTCTAGCAAATGAGGTTATTTGTTAGGTGCAAAACTCTACTTTTTTATCTGTATACATTTTAGTAGGGTTTTTTTCACTTTTGCCCAGCCCAAACTTTGTTGATAGAGGCCCCTTTCATTTAAAATTTTCAAAACAGCAATTTTGTCATTCCCGCGGTGTATTTTTAGGTCCCAAAAAATACCTTTTTTTTTACTTTCAGTAGGTTTTTTTTTCACTTTTGGGCAGGCCGCTTTTTTGATAGAGGCATTTTGCACTTAGATTTAATTTTACAGCAATTTTGTTTTGATTTGGAATATCTGTGTTTTCCGTCTTTTAATAAGAGTGTTCCAAAACCTTTCCCAAACCCTCTCAAATTTTTTTTTTCTGAACATGGAGAAAAAATGGGTGGTAAGCGAGAAAAAAAGAGGGAGGACATGGGGGTAGAGGTACGGAAAAGGTGCCCCCTTCCAGCGCTGACGGGACAACACGCAAGAGTGGATTGTGGTTGCGGAATCAGGGTGTCATAAAGGGGTCGGGGCCCCTGTGAATCTATAACGAACAGGTCGCCAATCTGTTTTTCAGGGGTTAAGAACCTGCACCCACCCGTTTTCCCTCCCGTCCCCCATCACGGCCCCAAATGTCGTCATCAGCTCATCAGCATCCGTCCAACAGAAGCAAAGGCAGCCCAAATTCAAGCTTTGTCCCCACCATTGGGAAATCATTTTCTAAAGACCTTTGATGACAAAATGCGGTTGGGGCAAAAGGGCTGTTAAAGGTTCTGCCCCCCAGTTACTGATGCCATCAGAGGAGGAAAAGGAACCGGTCATCGGAAAAAAATTCCCGGGCGGTCGAACGCCTTGCTCCCTCTTCTTGTCCCCGCAGTCCGGGATGCAGAATGTCGGGCCCAAGTCCCCTGTGTTGATGTGTGCGACTTTTGGGGACCCAAACGTGGTCTTTTCGCAGAATTTGCTTGCGAGGGCTTCATCAGGACGGGGAGGAAGACGGGGGTATGTTAGTACGGGTCCCCCCTAAAAAAAGGGGGGGGGTCGCAGAAGTCCTGATTGTTTCCCGCCAGCCACGTAGGGGAAAACCCCCGTCCTCGTTACCCCGTCAAAAAGGTCAGGACCTCTAAAACCCGGGGCCCCTTTTTTTTGAGCAAACCTTGATTCACCAAGCGATGTCATATGCCCCCTTTTCCCTTTAAAACAAAAAGTGAGGCAAGAATTTTAGGTGTTTAACCCCCCCAACATGTCTAGTCAATGCAGCAAATTTGCATGAGTTGAAATGGAGGCAAAAAAAAGGCCAGACGCGCCGGGGTTCCCAAACCCCACTGTCCCCCTCTGTTCCGCCCCCCTTCTCCCCCGCCACACCAAGCGTTCCTCAGTCCCCAGTCTTCAGAGTCTGATCGGGTCGCCCCCACTTCGCCTCCCCCATCGCCGAGTACCACCCAGCACCACAGAGACCCACCCTCCCCTTCTCCTTTCCCCGCCGTTTGACGACCTGACGCGTACAGGGGCCAGTCTAGCAGCCAGCTTCTTTTCTTCGGGTTTTGGGGCAGAAAAAAAACCTTTAAACCCCAAAAACCACCCCCAAACCCAAAAAAGCCCGAATGTCGGCATTCCCGGGCTTTTGGCCTTGGAAAAATGTTCCTTTCCGTCTGGGGACACAGATGGGTTCCACCAATCAGGGCCCCTTTGCCTGCCCCCAATCCCAGATGCCGGCGGGCTTTCTTTGCCAAAAAAGCCGTCCCGCCCGGGCCGGGGGGCCACGTGTCATCTAAAATTTAAAGCCTTTGGTCTGCATCTGTGCCCGAAAAAGTATTCCCCCCCGACACATGGACTAGTAAGCCGGCCAAGCCACTTATCTCTGTGACGCCTTGGGTGAGTGGGTGGATGTTTTGGGTGGTGACGGGGTCTCAGGCTCGGCGCAGTCTAAAAACGCAGGGATGGTGCAGGGCTTTTTCCCCAAGGCCCTCTGGTGGCATCACTCCCCAGAGAAACCAGGCCGTTTTGAAATTAATCTGTTTTGGAGCCGTCCCACACACGTCAGGGCTGGGGAGGGCTCTCCGCAAGGGAAAACCGAGCGTGGGGGTGAAAGACCTTGTCCCGGGCAAGGTGGTGTGCGATAACGGACGAAATTGCTGGCCCCCCTTAAAGACGGGAGGCGAAGCACATCCTTCCCGGGACATGCATGAACCTCGCGTCCAGAAATTTCTAAACAGCTCCCCGGGTTGGGGGCCTGGGGGGAAGGGCTAAAGTTGATTTTCGCATTCCCCGTTCGCCCCCTGCTTCGTCCCGCTGGCGGCGTTGAGGTCAGCGGGGCCCCCCTGTCAACCGTCTCTTTGTTGACTTGGAAACACGCGGGAATTCCCCCCTCTACATGCTTCAGCGATTTGGAGCCGAAATGCCATTACGCGTACGAAGTGAACATGGCCTAAAAAGAGCGGTGGGCCTGGGGTGTTGAGCCACCGACGTGGAGGCAGGTGAAAGAGCTCTGACCATCCTTCCCATTTTTGGGAAGCCACCAAAAGGGCCCAAAGTGTGGAAATCCCCTTGTCAGCATGAGCATTTGGTGATTTAGTTCGGGGCGATCGTTGGACACTCTGAAACTCAGGTCCCCCCAGCGCGGGGGGAGGGACACAAAATGCGGCACGGAGCCTTTCTCTCCGCGAATCCACAACCCCGAAGTTTCTCAATTTTATCGGTCTTCATTAGGCAGTGGTTGGGGGGTCCAGGGTTGCAAGGCGGCGCATCAGCTTCAGGGGCTCATCTGGGCAAGTGGGTGTTTTTGGGGGGTGTCCCCCAACGGGGGGGGGGGGGGGGTTTTCCGGGGGGGGTTTGGGAGGTTTGGGGTGAATTGAGGCGGGGGGGAGGAAGAGAGGAAGATCGTTTGCTAGTGCCCCTCGACCCGAGGCTTGGGGAAATTTAAGGCCCCCTCTCACATGAGTGCTTGGATGCTCCATTTCCTCCAACCTGATCCTGCATTAAGGCCATCAAAATGAACAACAGTTATGGGTGGCCACCCCCCTGGATCCCCTTTCAAAAAAAAACTCCGCATTTCCTTCCACCCACCAAATAGAGAGTAAAAGCAGGAAAGGAGACCTTGCTGTTGATAACTGGAGACATTGTTGGTTTTGTTCCGTTCTTCTAATGCACAGTGGGAAAAACTCGGACGTGACGCAGTAGAGTGCCCCGTAGCCCTAGCGGCCCGGGAGCAGCAGCAGGGCAGGGTGGGAGAAGCCTAATGGGTGACCCTGGCAATTTTTTTACCACCCCCACAAAGATGCAATGCAGGGCACACATACAACACCAGGGGACCAGCTTAAGATCATGGTGCACGGGCTTCTCGTCTCAAAAACCCCATTTTTGTATGGTTCCGGACCCAAAAGACTTCTGGGTATCCCAAAAAGGGGCGGTGGCCCGAGTCGCTGTCACGCCATGAGGGGTTGTTGCCCCGCAGCCCGCGTCATATTGACGGACCTTCACACAGTGGAGGAGTTTACAGACAAACCATCGGTTTCACAGTAATGTGGATCGCTTGACTTTCATAAGTGAATCAGGCATGGACTTGGATGTTGTGGCCCCAAATTTCCGAGGTCACCGATTAGTTGTGGTCTACTTCAATTCCCCTTCAAAAAAGAAATGGTCCTCTTGAAAACTTTTTTTTTAAAATGATCATTTTTACTCTTTTTTTTTTCAGTTCCCAACAGTTATTTTGCTGGTTTTCTGTGAGGAGCTGTAAAAAACAGCAAGGTTTATGACAAAACCGTATTTCATTTACTCATTTATCTTTAAAGTTTTCGCTTTTCAAGGTTTTGAGTCGTTTCTGTGAGGTTTTTTTATTTAAAAAGAAATTTTTAATGGTTTTTTTTTTTTGGGAAAACAAAAAATTTTTGGGGCTTTCTTAAAAACCAAAATGGGGCCCAAAATTGGTTTTCCCTTTTTCCCCCACAAATTTTTAAAAGTGGTGAGAAGGTATTTACAATTTTTTTTGGGGTTATGTTGCTGTGAGATACGCAATAATCTGGTCCTTTGGAAAAGAATTGGCTTTTAAGTGGCATTTCTCCCCCACAATTTTTAAGTGGTGAGAAGTCATTTTTTTTAAAATTTTTGGGTCTGCTGCTTTGAAATGCACAATACTACAGGTCCTATTCTAAAAAATTTTGTTTTTTAATAGACATTTGTTCTTCCAATTGTCAAAAATGGGTCAAGGGTCTGTTTTGAATTTTTGGGGGGATTTTGCTGTGACATGCAGTATTACAGGTCCTATTATAAAAAAAAATGTTGTTTCTAAAAAAACATTTTTTCTTCACAAATTTTCAAAAAAGGGGGAAGGGTCATGTTTTTGATTTTTTGGGGGCATTTTTCTGTGACTGCAGCTATTTTCTACGGTCTAATTTTAAAAAAAATTTTTTTTCTAACAGACATTTGTTCTTCTAATTTTCAAAGTGGCTCATGGGGCATGTTTTGAAATTTTTTGGGGGCATTTTGCTGTGGGGCAGTAAACTACAGGTTCTATTGTAAAAAAAGTGGTTTTAACGACATTTGTTCTTCACAAGGAGCTTAAAAGGGGATGTGCTGTCGAAACAGGAATAGGTAGGCAGTTTAAAGGAACATATTGCAAAAAGACTTTTTTTTGCAAAATCTTTAACATAGTGCAATCCCTGTATTGAGACACCCCCTTTTTAAACAATTAAAAAAAAGGAAACAAAGACATGGGGGGATTCCCTTATTTTTAAAAAAGTGTTTTTAGAAGTAAACTACTAAAAAACTTTCATGTACAAAATAGTGGTAAAAAAAAAACTCTGAAATTTTTACAAGGGAGGTACAGGAAGATTGACCAGTGTAGGTTATTTAGAGGAATGAGATGGAGCACGGACAGAGAACAAAGAACAGAGACAAAATTCCCCATACGTTGAGTAAAAAGAGAAAAGAATGCCAAGAAAAGGGCCCCGGGTGGAACGGAGCGTTAACCATCGTATTTCCAAATGAAGTCATTTTGGGCCGCACTCATACGGAGGGGAAGCGCTCCAGGTCTTGACTGTGTACGAGGGGCTGGAGGTCTTTCCCGCACTTCCGCTTTTCCGCCCTGCTTCAGCAGGACGTTTTTTGTTGCTGTTTAAAAGGGGTTTTTACCTGTTATAGATGACGGACGCCAAACCAGGGCTTCAGCGCACCCACTTTAACTCCGGCCCCGGAGCTGAACCCCGGTGTTAATAGATGACAGACGCTAGCCCGGGCTCTCACCCCCACCCCCTGTAAATTGGCCTGGCAGCGGGGGCCCCCGTGTTTAGATGACAGACGCTAGCCTGGGTCTCACCCCACCCACTGTAAATCTTGCCCCGGCAGTGGACCCCCGTGTTAACAGATGGGTACAGCAGCATGGCTCTCACCCCTTAGGGGCAATGAAGAGTTCAAAATTTTTCTAAAAAAAACAGTTTTTAAAAAAAGGGGATTTCGTGAGGTTAAGTATGTCAAAAAGGGGTCCAGGGCTGGACCAAAATTTCACAATTTGAGGCTTAAAATTTTCTGGGGGTGGGTCACTATGGGTAATCATTTGTCCCAGGGGGAGTTGTCCCCAAAACAGAAGAAGGATTTTGAGGAAAAAAGAAACCATTGAATTTATTGGCTGAACTCTCAGAAACCAGGAGGGCAAAGTCTTTTCAACTAAGAAAATGTTTTTGGGGTGCTAGGACATTTTTTTTACTTATGGGGTGTGCGGACGAATTAAAACATCTACACATTTTAAAAAAATACTTTAAAAACTGCAGGGAGGGGATGTTGTATGTTATCACACTTTAAAAAAAAAACAAAAAAAATGTAAAACTATAAATAAAAAATTTCCCTAAAAATTTGTAAACAAAAGTCAGTTACCAAAAAAATATACTAAAAGAGAGCACTGTCAAATAGCATTATGCCCCTTTTTTGATCTGTGGGGCAAACAGGTTTTGGGGTTATGCTGTGGTACAGGACAGGTTAGTCATTTTCCAGTTCAATAAAATGGTGGTTCAAAGACTCCCATTTCGGCATTTTAAATTGGGGGTATGCAGGGTTTTGGGGGTCTGCTTGGCCCAAGCGGGATAGTCTTTTTTCCGTTTAACTAAAACGGTGGTTCAAAGATCCTTTTTTTGCCCTTTTTTTTTTTGGGTCGCAGGTTTTAAAGGGGGTCTCGCTATAAAAAAATTGCTTCAAATTGTGGGGAAAACAAAATAAAGAATTTTTAAAATATTGCTTTGTTCCCTGTTTTCCCTAAGAGTCAGGAATTTATGACCCCCCTGGTTTTCAGTTCCCCCATAACTGACCGTAAACAATTCTCCCCCCGCGTTTGTTCTGAGATAACGTGGTGATGTCACACAGAGGTCATGCGTGTCCTGTGCTGTCAGCAGATTTTGCTTGATTTTTGTAAAAAAAACAGAAATGTAAATTTGGGGTTTTGTTTTGGGGATCAGATAGAAGTCCTGTTGTAGTTTGAGAAGCTAATCTGATCTAATTAGCATCTGAAAGCACAACAGAGCACAGAGCTGTACAAGCATGGAGCTTATGCAAATGAGTCAGTCTGAACCAGGAAGTGACAGTATTTCATTCATGCATTCTCTGAAACTCTGAAGGGAGACAACTCCTTTAATGGTCATACTGTGGTACAGGACAGATATAGTCAATGTCCAGTTCAACTAAAATGGTGGATGAAAGACTCCTTTTTCCGGCACTTTTTAAATCTGTGGGTCATGCAGGTTTGATGGTCATACTGTGGTCCAGGACAGGCATAGTCAATGTCCAGTTCAACTAAAATGGTGGTTGAAAGACTCCTATTTCTGGCACTTTTTAATCTGTGGGTCAGACAGGTTTGGGGTTCATGCTGTGGCCCAGGACAGGTATAGTGAATGTCCAGTGAAACTAAAATGGTGGTTGAAAGACTCCTTTTTTCGGCACTTTTTAATCTGTGGTCATGCAGGTTTGGGGCTCATGCTGTGGCCCAGGACAGGGATAGTCTATGTCCGGTTCAACTAAAATGGTGGTTCAAAGACTCCTTTTTCTTGCACTTTTTAATCTGTGGGTCAGAAAGGTTTAATGGTCAATCTGCGGTACAGGACAGATATAGTCAATGTCCAGTTCAACTAAAATGGTGGTTCAAAGACTCCTTTTCCGGCACTTTTTAATCTGGAGGTCAGACAGTTTTAATGGTCATACTGTGGTACAGGACAGGTATAGTCAATGTCCAGTTCAACTAAAATGGTGGTTCAAAGACTCCATTTTCTGGCACTTATTAATCTGTGGGTCAGACAGGTTTGATGGTCATACTGTGGTACAGGACAGTCATAGTCAATGTCCAGTTCAACTAAAATGGTGGTTCAAGACTCCTTTTCCCAGCACTTTTTAATCTGTGGGTCAGACAGGTTTAATGGTCCTACTGTGGTACAGAACAGGTATAGTCAATGCCCAGTTCAACTAAAATGGTGGTTGAAAGCCTGCTTTTTCCAGCACTTTTTAAATGTGGGGGTCATGCAGGTGTGGGGCTCATGCTGTGGCCCAGGAGAGGTATCGTCAATGTCCAGTTCAACTAAAATGGTGGTTCAAAGACTCCTTTTCCCAGCACTTTTTAATCTGTCGGTCATACAGGTTTAATGGTCATACTGTGGTACAGGACAGGTATAGTTAATGTCCAGTTCAACTAAAATGGTGGTTCAAAGACTCCTTTTCCCGGCACTTTTTAATCTGTGGGTCAGACAGGTTTAATGGTCACACTGCGGTACAGAACAGGTATAGTCAATGTCCAGTTCAACTAAAATGGTGGTTCAAAGACTCCTTTTTCCGGCACTTTTGAATCTGGAGGTCATGCAGGTTTAGGGCTCATGCTGTGGCACAGGACAGGCATAGTCAATGTCCAGTTCAACTAAAATGGTGGTTCAAAGACTCCTTTTTCAGGCACCTTTTAATCTGTGGGTCAGACAGGTTTAAGGGTCATGCTGCATCCAGGACAGGGATAGTCAATGTCCAGTTCAAGTAAAATGATGGTTCAAATCATATTGCCTTCTGGCACTTTTTAATTTGTGGGTCATGCAGGTTTAAGGGTCATGCTGTGGTACAAGACAGGGATAGTGAATGGTCTGTGACTTTTTTTCTGTGGCTTTTATAACCTAAGTGTGTTGCCCAAGATGTAGCACGTATCCATTGACTGTTGTGGATGTTAATTCCAGCTTCTCCAGCCCTGTTTGGGTGTAATAATGAAGGTGTTGTTCCTCTCCCATAGACTTTAATGGTCATCGGCGTTAATCTATTATCGACTATCGGATATCGTCTGGATAATTGCCGATATCGACTATCGACCCGATGACGATAGTCCATGTAATCGCTCATCACTACTCACTGTAAGACACAGTTTTCTTGTAAACCACATTATTCATATCTAACCATATTGCCCTCAGCACCATTGATAGTGCTCCCTGTGCCTGTGACTACTTTTCTGTTGCAAGCAGGAAGTTACAAGTACATTCAAGAACTTATAACTTCTTGTTCCTCTTGAAATCTGCAAAGGTCTGGCCAGAAGATCTGTGCATCACACCCTCGGACAATAGGACAAGGTCAGTGATTCATGACTGTCCCACTTAGGCAACCTGCTGCTCATTAGTAATCAGCTGTTATTGCCAGGAAAAGCTGCAGGGAGATGTAGAATATTATGATGGCATCCACTTAAGTAAATTAACATCCATGTAGTATATTAACCCTTAAAAATAGCCACATTTAAATTAAAATACACTAATACTTATGCTACCAATACTTCAACTACTACAACTCAAGTACAAGCTATAATATAGAGAGAAATTATGCAGTAGCTATGAGGTGCAGTGAGAGAGGGCGTCCATCTTTTTTGCTATTGGGTCGTAAAAAGTTGCTTAGGACTCACATCTTCAAAGTAACTCCAAGGAGATGAGGCGTTGTCCCAAGAATCATGTAAAGGATACTTGCCATCCTTCAAAATAGATGTTTTAGTGCTGATCAGAGGCATTCCCAGGTGCACTTCGGGCTAAAATCTCACAGATTTGTCATTGAAAAGGCTGTCAAACATGGTGCACTGTAGATGCAAACTTCAGGTCCTTCCATTCGGGGTGGCAAAACCAAGCACTATAATGGGTTACTACTATGATCTTTGTTTCCTCTCTTCTTTGTACAGTTGACACCAGAAGTTTACATACACTATATAAAAAGATACGTATGCATGTTTTTCTCACTAGCTGACATGAAATAAGAATAAACCTTACCCGTTTTAGGTTAATTAGGATTATCAAAATTACTCATATTTCCACAATGCCATAATAATCCATTTAAGGCATTTTTATTACTTTCTGCAAGGTCAAAAGTTTACATTCATTTCATTAGTACTTGGTAGCATTGCCTTTAAACTGTATGACTCTAGCCAAACATTTTGGATATCCTTCCACACACTCAAAAAAGATGTTAGGAATTTTGGCCCATTCCTCCTGGCAGAACTGGTGTATTTGTGCCATGTTTTCTAGTTCACCTTGCTCGCACCTGCCTTTTCAGCTTTGCCCATAAATTTTCAATAGGAATGAGATCAGGGCTTTGTGATGGCCTCTATAAAACATTGACTTGGTTATCCTTAAGCCACTTTGTAACCAGTTTGGCAGTATGCTACGGGTCATTGTCCATTTGGAAGACCAATTTCCGCCCAAGCTTTAGCTTCCTGGCTGATGTCTTGAGATGTTGCTTCATTATTGCCACATAATCTTCTTTCCTCATGATACCATTTATTTTGTGAAGTGCTCCAGTCCCTCCTGCAGCAAAACAACGCTACAACACGATGCTGCCACCCCTGTGTTTCACAGTTGGGATGGTGTTCATTATTGATGGTCATTATGGCCAAACAGTTCAATTTTAGTTTCGTCAGACCACAGGACATGGCTCCAAAAACGTAGGTCTTTGTTCCTGTGTGTGTTTGGAAACATTTATATGTCTTTTTTATGTTTCTTTTGGAGTAATGGCTTCTTCCTGGCAGAGTGGCCTTTCAGCCCATCTTGATACAGTACTTATTTCACTGTGGGTAATTACACAATCTTACCAGCTTCTGCCAGCATCTTCACAAGGTCTTTTGCTTTTGTTCTTGGGTTGAAGAACAAGACACAGAACTCATCTTCTTCCTAAATGGTATGATGGCTGGACATTCCCATCTTGTTTGTACGTGCATATAATTGTTTGTACCAATGAACGAGGCACCTTCAGGTATCTGGAAATTTCACCCAAAGATTAACCAGACTTGTGCAAGTCCACTACTCTCTTACTGATATCTTGGCTGATTTCTTTAGACTTTCCCATGATGTTACACACAGAAATAGTATACTTCTAGTGTGAATTAAAATACATCCACAGATGTATCTCTAATTAACTCAGATGTTGCCAATAAACGTATCAGAAGCTTCCAAAGACATGACATCATCATATGGGTTGTCCCAAATTGTTTAAAGGAATAGTAATCCTAGTTTATGTAAACTTTTGACTTTGAAGAAAGTAATAGAAATGCCTTAAAAAATTCTCGCATTTGGTAAATAGAAATAATTGTGGTTCCTAATTGACCTAATCTGGGTAAGGTTTATTCTGATTTCATGTCAGATAGTGAGAAAAACATGCAGATGTGTCTTTTTATATAGTGTATGTAAACTTCTGGTTTCGACTGTATATCTCTTCTATTATTGTCAGGACAACAGTATCTGCTGTTAGCAGAAACAGTATCAGTATAAAAACTGAATAATATTTATCGTTAACATAATCATAACATTTTCTGTTTTACTGAAGACAAAGCAATTTATTGTTTTTCAGGTCTGTAACTGAATAATTCTTTATCCAGTATAAAAAAAAAGACTGAACAAACTCGACTTATGTAGTATTTTCAGGCTGTATTTGACATAAAACAAAAAGCTATGCATTATTTAGAAAGCGCAGAAAAGCTTATTAAAAGATTTCATTGACATGAAAGTGTATATTTAAAAAGTGAGTGGGTAGAGCTGTGGCTCCAAACCAGCTATTATATCATTAATTTCTTGTTACATATACAGCTTTATTGAACATATGTTGTGAACCAAAATCTGCTTATAACAGATAATTTCCACCCTCTATGCATTGAGTGTCAGGAATGTGCATAAAATATATCTGCTTATGTCGTCAATCTGTAATACATGTGTATGTATAAGTTTATTCATCTCTATGAATTTAAACAATTTTTCCAAACAATGCACCACTGTTATCCAATTGTAACCGTATTATAAAGAACTGCATGCCTACTAATATATATACAATATGCAATTAAAGCAGATCCAATTGGTGGGCAGTATCCCATGCTACTTTGGGATTGGGGCCCTACCTAAACCTTTACCTCAGTCACATATAGGATAGATAGACTTGTCCACTGAAGTCTAAAGCCAAGAAACATACTTAAAAAAGAAAACCCTGTGCATGTATGGACACTTCTCTACATCTTTTTAACTGAAGAGTAAAATGATCTCAGCTTGCCATAGCCATCGATCCACAAAAAAGGACTGATGTAATAGCATTAAAAATAAAATAAAACTGTCACTGGATTGTGTATCCGATAATGTGTCAGTTTTATTAACACTTGGTAAAAACAGAATAAAACTACGCATTTTGCGGCGCTATATCAGGTCAATAGCAGTAGAAAAATACAAAAAACAAATGTACATTTGATCTTGATCCTGGTCCTGCCTGTCACGGTCCATGCCGCAGGTTCTGTTCTGTGCCGTGGACATGGTCGTGTTCCTGCTTCTGTCCTGTCCTTATGCCGCGGCTTCTGCTGAAAGCCACGGATGTGCCTGTGTTCTTGTCACAGATCTGATTCCTATTGCGGTGCCGCTGTCACCGTGTACTCTCCTGTCGCTGTTGCTTACCCATTTGCGGTTGCTGTGCGGCTTTTGCAATGCTGGCCATGCTGCTCCTCCATCTTGTGTCTGTTGCCCTATTTCCTTGTTGCGATATGCTCACATTATGCTCCCACTTATTCCCACAGTGTGCAGCAGGGTTTGGCATCCTCTGTAATCTCCTTCTACCTGTGTGGTCATAAGCCTGCTCCTCCCCACACTCTTGGCCTGATCCTTGTTGTCTTATATTTTTTAGTGGGCTATTGTATGATGTCTTGTTGGTGTCCTTGTGGTATCCCCTATGTTGTTTGTTGGTCTCCATGCTGTTTTCCATGTGTCTGTCTCTCTGAGTCTTTGTCTGTGAGTTTCCTTGCCATGTTCTTATGTCTGAGTTCTTGCATTGTGTCTTCCATGGTTCTGCTGGTTGCCTTGTGAGTTTATGCCTTAGTTCCTATCCGGTGTCCTAGCTTGAGTCTCTGCTTTCTCTCCTGTCATACTCTGTGAAAATGTCTGACGGCTGCTTAGATACCCCCCTTTAGAGCAAGTGGTCCAGTAGGCCTGCTCATCCGTTATACTGCCTCATGGTAAAAAACGAGGCACCACTGATTAGAATACATATTAAATTAAAATCCACATATTGTTAGTTAATATAATAGCATAATAAATCTAAACAATACTATTTTGTAATACAAATAAAACATAAAAATAACTTCTAAGTTAAATTATGTAAACATATAAATAACTTCAACCTAAATGTAACTTATGATATCGGCATGAAATGTGCCTTGGAGCTGCTTCGAACTGAGCAGAGGCAGTCCGGTGTTAACAAAAAACGTTATACAGAAAAAACTTAAGCCTTTTACAAAACGTAATACAAAAGGTAAGCAACCTGTTTAAAAACATACCTAAAATTTTGATAATGTTTTAAAATTATAAATTATATGGAGTGACCGTATTCAACCTATACATCCAGAACATCTCACATTCTTCGAATCTCAGGCAAAAATTTTGTGCATCAACTCTGATGTGCTCAATTGGCTGTACAGTAAATACAAATGGTTGCTCGGCAAGTTGTTCCACGAAATACTTGGGTAGACTGTGTAACATTTTCTTGTGTCTCCCATTAAAATGGTGATTATTTATCTGTTTAGGCAACTTCTTAGTTGTTCTATCAACGTACTGCACCCTGTAACCACAAGTAATAAGGTAAAAAACATGTGTGGTTGCGCAGGTCAAGTGTGTTTTATTTTAAAAGATTCACCTGTAGAATAAGAACTAAATATATTTCCTTGTGTGAGAAGGTTGCAACATTTGCAGGTAGAATGTTTGCAGGGGATTGCTCATTGGTTCCTTTAGAATTCTCTGTGATCTGGATTTTATGTTGTTTTTATTTTGATGGTGTTACTATATTTTTAAGTGTCCTTGCCCTACAACAAATAATTTGGCGTCTGGAAGGAAGTAATGGTTTGAGTACAGGATCTGATTGTAGAATATTCCAATACTTGGACCAGAGAAATTGGACATCCCTATGCTGCGAACTGTAAGTAGTGATAACATTTAACTGTTATCAGTTGCATTTTTTTTTGTTCATTTGTGTTTAAGTAATCCGCTTGGAAACATCTAGAAGCTTTATCTTTTGCTTTGAGAACTAATTTGTTCGGATAGCCTTTTTGAATGAACTTCTCAGTCAAATACTCGGCTTGGCTAAGAAATTAGTATCTGTAGTATAATTTTTCCCCAAACGCCGAAATTGGCCAAATGTAATGTTACAGACCCAGCTTCTGTGATGATTAGAGCTGAACTGCAAGTAATTGTTGGAGTCCACTTTTTGAAATTTGTTTTAGAGTGGATCTTATTGTATTATTGAATGCATAGGCAAAGATCAAGAAAAATTATCTCTTGGGGATCACATGTCATTGTGAAAGCGATATCCCAATTATTTTTATTGATAGTATCAAAAAATTCATTTGTGCTCTCTTCTGAACCATCCCAGATGAATATAAGATCATCTATATACCTCTTAAAATATACCATAATTTGGAGGAATGGGTTTGAGTCAAAATCAATATAAAATGTTTAAAACACACCCAGGTTGGCATAGGATAGGTCCACACAGACCCCCATCGCTGTGCCAATCTGCTGATGGTAATGGGTGTGTTCATACTAGAAGACGTTGTTATGTAATATTAAATGTAAGCCTTCCAGAAGAAAAGACATAAATGACTCTGTAACAGAAGAATCACAAGATATAATTTAACAGCCTTGAGACCAAGAGTATGCTTTATGTTAGAGTACAATGACGTGGCATCACGAATGAGAAAAGGAAATTTTTATCCCGTTCAAAACCCACCAGGTCTCTGAGAACGGAATCAGAGTCTTTCAAAAAACTCTTTAGTCCAGTAACAAAGGGCTGCAGATATAGATCAATGAAGTGTGATAAGTTGAATAAAATAGAATTCTCTCCAGAAATTATAGGCCTATCCGGTGGATTTTCTTGGGATTTATGTGCTTTGGGTAGGTGGTAGAAATGAGGGATAGAAGTTGTTTTAATAGACCAAAATAATTTCTCATTCTTGTCTATAATATCATTACTTAACGCTTAATCAAGAAATTTCTCAAAACGATCTTGTAAAACAACATGAGCATCTTCCGAAACAACACTGTAATAAAACTTCTTAGTCTCTTCCTCAGAAAAAACAACTGCATTAGGTATAATTACCACCTCTCTAAGAATAACTTGTAGACCAGATACTAGTCTATCAGTCAATTGATCCCTCGAATTATGCCTCTGGGTGATGTAATTCATGATAGTAGCGGCAAACCTCAGCAGAAAACTTTAAGGTATAAGTCTACGATGTAATTTAACACAGTGCAGCCTATATCGTCCTCCAAAACATAATAACAATGCCAGGAATTGTAATTAAAAAAATGTGCTGAGAAGTACGAAGAGGGTGGGGGTAAAAGGCAGAAAAGGCATATCTCATGTGATATAATCTGGAATGTACAAATGTTCAAAACAACTAAAGATGCTGCTCTTATTATTCTAAGCCTCCTGAATTCTCTAGTATTGAACAAAAGACTACTAGTAATTTGAAAAAAAGCAAGTTGAATATTATAAACAAGAAAATACATAAATGATCCCATGATCGCATTTCTAAAAGTAATTCAATAGGACTATTGTCTAATTCATCTAAACGGAATACAACTGAAAGAAATACTACTGAAAGAGATGTCAACATTAAAGGTGTTGTCTACCTACAACTGTTTTTTATGTTAAAGATCTTGCAAAAACAAGTCACTTTGCAATACGTGTCCATTAACAGTGTCCTACCTATTCTGAGATATGCCCTCTTGTATGGACTGCATCAGCTCATCAGGTTGCTATAGCTACAGACCTGTTCAATCTCTCATGATAGGCTACCAGCACCAGTTGCTATAGCTACAGACCTGGCTTCTACTGCAGCCTAGTAGAAGCCAGTAAACACACCCCTGAATTCAAAGTGAAACTAAGAAAACAGGACTGAGGTAAGATGAATTAACGTAGTGATACAACCCCTTTTAATAACCAGCAACAAATATCTTATGATGGCCATAACAATAAAGTTGATATTCTCACTCCATTTCAGAACCCACCTATAGTTTAAAAAAAAAAAAATTAATTCTTTCATTAAACCTTATCCCAAAACAAAACCTAATTTAGCACCTACTGCCAAATCTCATGATAAGTATTCCAAAACATCAACTGAAGAAATGCCTAGGCATAAAAATATTGCCCATTGGTTTCAGAATAGCAATCGGTCTAACATGAACACATTGGATCCAAAATCCCAGGATGTTTCTAAGGATGTTTCTGCATCTCCTTCATCAATCCTTCCTTCACAAGCAAAGTTATTACCCGAACCCATTATCGATCTTTCTTTTCCAAACCCTTCAAACAATACTCTACTGGAGGTTTAAACTTTACACAATAATCTTAATGATTCTATTTATCTTTCACCTCCCCCTTCCTCTACTATACCTTCTTTCACATTTCGGAATAAACATTTTACACAGTTTTCCAATACAGAAAAGACCCAAACTCAAGTAGTAGAAGAAGCCACAATTTTGTTGCCTCTTCCCCCAATCACGTTGCCTGTACCTTCAGCCATGTTGACATCTTGTTCTGGTAATATACCTGAAATCACTCAGCCACAAACTTCTTTTTTTACGTTTAAACCCTGTACTTCACGGTCACAATACCATAGAAGAAACATTGCTCTCCCAAATAAACACCTCAGTAAGAAAGAGAAAATTTTCAGAAGAGGCTTTAGGGGACAGCAAAGTAGAAAAAGAAACATCCTGTGGTATAAATCCCAATAAAGACAAAAAAGAATCACAGGAAGAAAAATAATTAATTATGTAAAAATATTTAATTTATCCAGATATAAATTGACAATAACCAAAATAAAACTTTTGAAAAAGGGTTTGGGTTTTTGTCCTGATAGTTAAGCCAATCATTTTACTATATATAAAGATCTGCAGAGGTTTGTCAGAAAATTAACCCTGCAAAGATTTTTTGCAAAAATACAAATATTGATAAACAAAATATTTCTATAGATAAAGCTTCAGATGAGATTTCTTCCTCTATAGTAAAATGCCCAAGTGAAATAAAAGTTAAATCAAAATCAAAATTTTAACCCTTATGGGCTCAAGACAGCCATATTTCTGTTTTTCAAGACATGGTAGCTACTGACTTTCAAAAACTAAAAAGGGAAAATTCCATGTAACTCAATTCTTACTCATAAGGAAACAGCAGCCCGCCATTCACTTTCCAAAAACGAGGATAAGGAATGCTAATAAGGGGGGGGAACTGTAGTTATCCAAAATTATGCTGATTACAATAGTGAAGTGCTTAGATTTTTGGGTGATACATATTGTTACAGCATTGTTTCAGAATAGGCTCATGTTGTTTTACAAGATCGTTTTGAGACATTTCTTGATGAAGCTTTAAGTAATGACATTATAGACAAGAAGGAGAAATTATTTTTGTCTATCAAATCACTTTCAAGCCCTCATTTCTACCATCTACCCAAAGTACATAAATGCCAAGAAATTCCACCGGTTAGGCCTATAATTTCTGAAGTGAATTCTATTTTATCCAACTTATCACACATCATTGATCTATATCTGCAGCCCTCTGTTAGAATTTTTTGAAAGACTCTGATTCAGTTCTCAGAGACCTAGTGGGTTTCAAATGGGATAAAAAGATTCCTTTTCTCACTTGTGATGTCACGTCATTGTACTCTAACATAAAGCATACTCTTGGTCTCGAGGCTGTTAAATTCTATCGGTCTGGTGATTCATCTCTTACAGAGTCATTTAAGTCTTTTCTTCTGGAAGGTTTACATTTAATATTACAAAAGAACTTCTTCCAGTACAAACACACCCATTACCATCTGCAGATTGGCACAGCGATGGGAACCCGTTTGTTCCCCTCCGATGCCAACCTGTTTATGGGTGTGTTTGAAATGTATATTGATTCTGACTCACACCCATTCCTCCTAAATATTGTATATTTTAGGAGGTATATAGGAGGTATATAGACAAAATTATTTTATTCTGGGATGGTTCAGAAGAGAGCGCAAATTAATTTCTTGATACTATCAATAAAAATTCTTGGGGTATCATTTCACAATGACATGTGATCCCCAAGAGGTCATTTTTCTTGATCTTTGCCAGTATATTCAAAACAATAAGATCCACTCTTAAACAAATTTCAAAAAGTGGACTCCAACAATTACTTGAATTTCAGCTCTAGTCATCACAGAAGCTGGGTCTGCAATATTCCATTTGACCAATTTCGGCGTTTGTAAAAAAATTGTACTACAGACACTAAATCTACTAGCCAAGTCGAGTATTTGACTGAGAAGTTCAGTCAAAAAGGCTATCTGAAAAAATTTGAGCTCGAAGCAAAAGATAAAGCTTCTATATATTCCCAAGCTGATTACTTAAACCAAAATGAAAAAATGCACTTGATAACATTAAATTAGAAAATCGTAAGTTAAGTTTTATCACTAACAGTTCGCAGCATAGGGATGTCCAATTTCTCTTGTCCAAGCAGTGGAATATTCTACAAAATTAGTGCTCAAACCATTACTTCCTTCCAGACCCCAAATTTGGGCAAGGACAAAAATATAGCAGCACCATCAAAATTAAAACAACATAAAATCCAGACCACAGAGAATTCTAAAGGAAACAATGAGAAAATGGAGCATTCCCCTGCAAACATCCTACTTGCAAATGTTGCAATCTCCTCACACAAGAATTTTTTTTTAATTTTTATTCTACAGGCAAATCTATTAAAATAAAAATGCCTTTGACCTGTGCAACCCCACATGTTGTATACCTTATTACTTGTTTTTGCCCGGTGCAGTATGTTGATAGGATAACTACAAAGTTATATAAAAGGTGAATGATCACAGTTTTAATGTGAGACACAAGAAAATGTTACACAGTCAACCTAGTCATTTCATGGAACAGCATGCAGAGGAACCATTTGTATGCACTGTACAGCCAATTGAGCACATCAGAGCTGATGCACAAAATCGTTGACAGAGATTCGCAGAATGTGAGATGTTCTGGATGTATAGGTGTAATATGGTCACTCCATACAATCTAAATGAGATCCAGGAGCTCATTCATTAATAATTCTTTTATGGTAAGTTTTTTAAACATAATACTATTTTAAAAATTTATAATTTCAAAACACTATCTAAATTTTAGGTATGTTTTTAAACAAGTCGCTTATTTTTGGTATTATGTTTTATATAAAGCTTACGTTTTTTCTGTATAAAGTTTTTTGTTTATACCGGACTGCCCCATCTCAGCTCGGAAGTTTTCTGTTTTCCCTTGACTGCTTCCTTCACTCTATGAATGTATTGAGCTGTGAGGTATTAATGACACATTTCACACATTTAGGTTAAAGTCATTTATATATTTACATAATTTAACTTATAAGTAATTTTTATGTTTTATTTGTATATAATAATATAGTATTGTTGAGATTTGTTATGCTATTAATTAACAATGTGTTGATTTTTTATGTAATATTTTTTTTAATCTGTGGAGCCTCATTTTCTACCTCGAGGCAGGACCCTGATCAAATTGTATATTTGCTTTTTATATTTTTCCCAGTCCTATTGACCTGATGCAGCAGGCCTTGCGAGCACCGCGAAATGTCTAGTTCTATTCTGTTTTTACCAAGTGTTAATAAAACTGAAACATTTTTGGACACACCATCCGGTGATAGTTTTATTTTATTTTTAATGACATTTTATCCGGAGTGGATCGATGCCTATGGCAAGTTACGATCATTTCACTATTGAATTCCAAGGACCATTTTTGTGCTATAGAGTCCTCGAGCCAAGCCAGAGGAAGCGGCTTCCCGGATTTACCATTGAACTTCTATTGGTGACACACTATGTGCAATACATGTGTTATACCATTGTTTGTACAACTGTTTCTGGTGACCAGCACCTTTAGTTGTTTTGAACATTTGTACATTCCATATGATATCACACGAGGCATGCCTTTTCAGCCTTGTCCCCCTCCCTTCTTTGTACTTCTCTGCACATTTTTTAAATTTTTAACTAAATACAATCAAAGAGTGGTCATCAGTGAGGCTGGATGGTGGTGGCTCCATAGGTCCACAAATTGTCAGAGAAACTATAAAACAAATTTCAAAAAGTAGACTCCAACAATTACTTGAATTTTTATTTTTTAGAAGCAAGAGACGAACCACATTAAGCGAATAGGGACATACACTCACCGGCCACTTTATTAGGTACACCTGTCCAACTGCTCGTTAACACTTAATTTCTAATCAGCCAATCACATGGCGGCAACTCAGTGCATTTAGGCATTTAGACATGGTCAAGACAATCTCCTGCAGTTCAAACCGAGCATCAGTATGGGGAAGAAAGGTGATTTGAGTGCCTTTGAACGTGGCATGGTTGTTGGTGCCAGAAGGGCTGGTCTGAGTATTTCAGAAACTGCTGATCTCCTGGGATTTTCACGCACAACCAATCTTGGGTTTACCGATAATGGTCCGAAAAGAAAAAACATCCAGTGAGCAGCAGTCCTGTGGCGGAAATGCCTTGTTGATGCCAGAGGTCAAAGGAGAATGGGCAGACTGGTTCGAGCTGATAGAAAGGCAACAGTGACTCAAATAGCCACCCGTTATACAACCAAGGTAGGCAGAAGAGCATCTCTGAACGCACAGTACGGCGAACTTTGAGGCAGATGGGCTACAGCAGCAGAAGACCACACCGGGTGCCACTCCTTTCAGCTAAGAACAGGAAACTGAGGCTCCAATTTGCCCAAGCTCATCGAAATTGGACAGTAGAAGATTGAAAAACGTTTGCCTGGTCTGATGAGTCTCGATTTCTGCTGCGACATTCGGATGGTAGGGTCAGAATTTGGCGTCAACAACATGAAAGCATGGATCCATCCTGCCTTGTATCAACGGTTCAGGCTGGTGGTGGTGGTGTCATGGTGTGGGGAATATTTTCTTGGCACTCTTTGGGCCCCTTGGTACCAATTGAGCATCGTTGCAACACCTTGTGGAATCTATGCCACGAAGAATTGAGGCAGTTCTGAAGGCAAAAGGGGTCCAACCCGTTACTAGCATGGTGTACCTAATAAAGTGGCCGGTGAGTGTATATTCACATTACTCACAACGACACATGTGACAACAACAAAACAGAAAACATGAAATTGTGGGGGGAGAGGGAGAGGGCAGTTTCATTGAGTCAGGGGCTAATCGCAGGGCATGTCTGAGAAGGATGTCTTGACGTTTGAGCGAGTACAGCCTGGGGATTCGACAATCATTTACCAGGAAGCACTGGAGGTGACCATAGAGTTGACATCAGGGGTTAAGTAAGGTTCTCAGTGACCTGCAGGTGGCCCAGGGTATCTGTGAGGGTTCCTTCAAGGTACCATTTGGTAAGTCTGAAAGGGGAGACAAGCTTCTGTGTCTCGTCCGCGGATAGAAACGATTCAATAAAAGGTCTCCAGGTGGAGAATAGTTTGCCAGTATGGGTCTGTTTTGCATACTCCGGTTCCATTCTTTCGAAGTTGAGGTAGGATTTTACTTGAAGGATTATTTCGTCAACACCAGGGGTTGCGCTCTCCAGCCATCTGAGTAGAATGCATCGCTTTGCTGCCAAAAGGATTATGTGGAGTATTTTGTGGAACTTGGGCACGGCCGTAAGGTCATGAAAGAGGCATGTGGCAGGGGTGAGGGGAACATCTCTGTCCCATCTCTCTTTCTAGAGTTTACTTAGGTCACACCAAAATCTGACACTCTCAGGACATGACTAGTGTTGAGCGATTACGTTGGCCATCGACATCGGTCGATGGTCGACCATCATCGACAAGATAGTCGATAGTAGATTATGATCGATGACCATTAAAGTCTATGGGAGAGCAACAACACCTTCATTCTTACACCCAAACAGGGCTGGAGAAGCTGGAATTAACATCCACAACAGTCAAATGGATACGTGCTACATCTTAGGCAACACTCTCTTAGGTTATAAAAGCCACAGAAAAAAAATCACACACCATTCACTATCCCTGTCTTGTACCACAGCATGACCCTTAAACCTGCATCACACACAAATTAAAAAGTGCCAGAAGGCAGTATGATTTGAACCATCATTTTACTTGAACTGGACATTGAATATCCCTGTCCTGGAATGCAGCATGAGCCCCAAACCTGCATGACCCCCAGATTTAAAAGTGCCGGAAAAAGGAGTCTTTCAACCACCATTTTAGTTTCACTGGACATTGACTATACCTGTCCTGGGCCACAGCATGAGCCCCAAACCTGCATGACCCCCACAGTTAAAAAGTGCCGGAAAAAGGAGTCTGTCAAAGAGCATTGTAGTTGAACTGGACATTGACTATATCTGTCCTGTACCGCAGAATGACCATTAAACCTGTCTGACCCCCAAATTAAAAAGTGCCGGGAAAAGGAGTCTTTGAACCACCATTTTAGTTGAACTGGACATTAACTATATCTGTCCTGTACCGCAGAATGACCATTAAACCTGTCTGACCCACAGATTAAAAAGTGCCGGAAATAGGAGTCTTTCAACCACCATTTTAGTTTCACTGGACATATACTGTCCCTGTCCTGGGTAGCGCTTGCCCCTCCGTATGTGTAACGGTGCGGCGCTGACAGACGTATGCCGAGGCGCCGACCGCCGACATCCGGGTGTGGATCCTCTGTGATCACCGCAGGCGAGGTGGTAGCTGGAGGACCACGCCAGGGAGTGGAGTCTAAGGGGCCCCTGGTCTTCGCCAGAGCCCGCCGCAAAGCGGGATGGACTTGGCTGCGGGACCCCCAGGTCACTACCCCTGACGTGGCTACCTGCGGTGACAGCCGGGGTACAGGACAGGAACACAGGAACATAGGAGAACATAAGCAGGGCAGGTAAAACGTACTCAGGAACACAGCAGGATACAGGAGGGATAAACGTACACCACAGGATACAACAGGAACCGGACGGGTAACACGACAGGTACAGACCAGGAACAGGTGCCGAGGCAGGACACAGGACAGGTGCAGAGACATCAGACGTAACAGGAGACAGACAGAAGGTCAGGAGCTCAGATGACACAGACTGGACCAGCATCTCCAGGGTTAAGTCCAGAGATACTGGCAGGAGCTCAAGATGGACACAACCAGACACAGCAAGAAGCTGTAACAGACTGCAATGAACTGACCCAGAGTAGAGACAAGAACTTCCTCTTATAGCCAGAGGTCAGGGGTGAAGAGGAAGGTGCACAGAACAGGAAACTATAAATAGGCAGGAAGCTGCCGCGCGCACGCCTTAGGAGGCACAGTGCACAGACAGGACCCAGGAAGCAACAAGACTGGACAGGACAGGCAAGTACATAGCAGAACACAAGCTGCTGGGACCCCTGCACAGGGAGCCCCAGCAGAGACATGGCAGGCACGGACAGGCCGACGGTCCAAGACAGGGACCGCGGCATGAACCGTGACAGTATGAGTGCGGACCAATTGAGCTTCACTTGGAAATACTGGTGGTTAACACTCCTGTTCCACTCAGGTGCCCTTTTTCTTGGCATTCTTTTTCTCATTTACTCAACGTGCTGGAGGAAATTGTCTCTGTACTTTGTTCTCTGTCCGTGCTCCATACTCCATGTCCTCTGAATAACCTACATCTGATCAAGTTTTCCTGTACCTCCCTTGTGCAATTCAGAGGAATTTTTTTACCAGCTATTTTGTACATACAAGTTTTTTAGTAGTTTAATTCTAGAATTTTTTTTAAAATAGGATGGAATCCCACCATGTCTTTGTTTCTCTTTTTTTAATTGTATTAAATGGGTTGTCTCAATACAGGGATTGCTAGCTATGTTAAAGATCTTGCAAAAACAAGTCATTTTGCAATATGTGTCCATTAACAGTGTCCTACCTATTCCTGTTTCTGACAGCACCATCACCCTTGAGCCACTCTTGACAATTTTGAAGAACAAATGTCTGTTAGAAACAACATTTTTTTTATAATAGGACCTGTAGTATAGCTGCATTTCAGAGAAAAATGCCCCCCAAAATTCAAAGCATGACCCTTGAGCCATTTTGGACAATTTTGAAGAACAAATGTCTGTTAGAAACAACATTTTTTTTTATAATAGGACCTGTAGTATAGCTGCATTTCAAAGCAAAATGCCCCCCAAAATTCAAAGCATGACCCTTGAGCCACTTTGGACAATTGTGAAGAACAAATGTCTGTTAGAAACAACATTTTTTTATAATAGGACCTGTAGTATAGCTGCATTCAAAGCAAAATGCACCCAAAAATTCAAAGCAGGACCGCTTGAGCCACTTTGGACAATTGTAAGAACAAATGTCTGTTAGAAACAAAACATTTTTTTATATTCAGGCACCTGTAGTATTGCTTCATTTCATAGCAGCAGAGCATGAACCCAAAAATTATAAAAATGACTTCTAAGCCACTGTTAAAATTGTGAGGGAGATATGCCACTTAGAAGCCCCATTTCTGTTTCAAAGGACCATGATTATAATGTATCTCACAGCTACATGACCCAAAAAAATTTTAAAATAAGACTTCTCTGCCTCTATTAAAAAATTTGTGAGGGAGAAATGCCACTTAAAAGCCACATTTCTTTCCAAAGGACCATACTTATAGCTGTATCTCCCAGCAACATGACCTCAAAACTTGTCAATCGAAAACTTCTAAAGAAAAAAGTGAGTAAATGGAATTACGGTGTTGTCATGAAACCTAGCTGTCTTTTACATCCCTCACAGCAAAACCACAAAATGTACTGTTGGGGAAAATGAGAATAAAAATTGCAGTAAGAATTGATCAATTTAAAAACAACATTTTTTCAAGAGGACCATTTCTGTTTGTAGAGGAATGTGGAAGTAGACCGGCAACTAATCGGTGACCTCGGCAATTGGGCCACAACATCATCAAGATCCTTGCCCGATTCATCTTGATGAAAGTCAAACGTATCCACATTATCAGGTGGAAATCCGGAGGGCGTTTGTCTGTAAAATGACCCTCCACGTTCTGAATTCCCGCTCAGAATGACGCTGGCTGCTGGCAGGAACACCCACCTCTGTGGCGAGCGAAGCTCGGCCATTCGTCCATTTTGGAGATACCCAAAGTCTATTGGTCCGGAACACATTACAAAAACATCCGGTGTTGAGACGCAGATAGTCGTGCACCATGTCTTAAGCTGGTCTCTGTGTGTTGGTGTTCTGCTTGACAAACTGCATTGCATGCGTTGGTGAGGTGGTAAACAAAGATTGCCATAGTCACCCCATTAGGCTTCTGCCCACCGTTGCCTGCTGCTGCCGGTACGCCTACTTGGGCACTCTAACTGCTGTCCACGTCGCCTGTGTTGTTCCCACCGTGACATATTGGAGAACGTGAAGCAGCCCAACAGATGTGCTCCATTGATCATCAGCAAGGTCTTCCATTTCCATGCATTTTACTCTCTATTTTGGGTGGGTGGAAGAAAATGCTGATTTTGTTTTGTACCGGGGATCCAGGAGGGTGGCCACCCAAGTAACTGTTGTTCATTATGATGGGCCTTAATGCGAGGATCAGTGTTGGAGGAAATGGAGCATCCCAAGCACTCATTTGAGAGATGGAGCCTAAATTTCCCAAGCCTCTGGGTCGAGGTTGCAATACATAAGCAAAACGATCTTCCTCATCCTTCCTCCACCGCTCAAATTCTCGCCAACCGCTTTCCATGGCAGGTACGTCGTTAAACTCGGTGCTAGGATTACTCCTCCTCCTCCTCCGCTGCCTCCGGCACAAGCTTCAACACAGCCCTGACTTGCCTGAGATGATCACCCTGAGAGCTGATCGCCACCATTGCACTAGCTCTGACCCCGAACCACTGCCTAATGAAGACCGATGAAATTGTGAAACTCGTCGGGCCTTGGGAATTTGAAACGGAGAGAAAGGCTTCCTGTCCGCATCTGTGTCCGTCTCCTCCTCCGTCCTGGCGGTCCCTGTTGTTTCAGAGGGTCAACGATCGTTCCAGAACCTAAGATCCCCCACAATGCTTCAATGCTGACAAGGGGCATTTTCCGCACTGACCATTTGGTGGCTTCTTCAAAAACTGCAAGGATGGTGCAGAGCTCTTTCAACCTTCCTCCACTCTCGTGGCTCAACACACCCCGAGGTCCGCACCGCAGCTTTGTCAGGCCATGTGTCACTTCGTACTGCAATAATGGCATTGCGCTGTCAGCTGCCGACAATCCTGGAGCATGTGGAGGTGTAATTCCATCAAGTTGCCACGTCACACAAATGACGACGGTTGACCCGGGGGAAGTTCCGAGCTGCCGCTGCAAACGCAGCCAGGGGCGGGACGAAGCAGGGTGCGAACGTGGGGGCGGAAGTGCGAACTAGACACGAGCCTTCCTCAGCAGGCGTCCCAGACCCGGGTAGCTCTTTAAAAATTCTGGACGACAAGGTTCATGACATGTGCCAGGCACAAGGGATGTCTCCAGCCTACGTCTTTAAGGGCGGCCACAGAATTTCGCCCGTTATCGCACACCCACCTTGCCTGGCACAAGGTTCATGCTCCACCCAGCCTGAGGCGCTCGGACTCTCGTTGCGAGAGTCCGTCCACAGCTCCTGACCTGTGTGTGGACGGTCTCCAAGACAGATTAATTTTCAACACGGCCTGGTGTCTCTGGGCACGAACGTGATGCAACCAGAGGACCATGGGGGGGGAAAGAGCCCTGCACCATGCCCGCGGTTTTTGATGAGCGTGGCCGACCTGAGGAAAAAAAAAGCCACCGTCAACCCCAGAGACATCCACCCCAGCTCACCCAGTGAGCTGTCACAGAGAATAGACAATAACTGTTAGAGACACTGGCGTCCAGGGCACAGGGACGGATTTTCCTTGCAAAGAAATGCCTGCTCGGCATCTGGTATTGGCGGTAGGCAAAGGGCCCATTGATGGCGGAATCCCACTTGTCCCCAGACAGAAAGGCAACCTATTCCAAGGCCAAAAGCCTGGCAATGCCGAACATTTTCAGCTTTTGCTTTGGAGTTTGGGTTAAATTTTCTTCCAGCTCCCAAACCTGGAATACGGAATGCTGGCTGCTAGACTTGGCCGCTGTACAGCGTGCCGGTCGTCAAACTGGGGCTGGGGGCTGGCGGAAGGAGAAGGGTCAGATGGGTCTCTGTGTTGCTGGTGGTACTCGGGCGACGGTGGAGGCTGAAGCGGACGCTGATCCCTGATCATGAACTCTGGAGAACATGGCAGCTTAGGAACGCTGGTGTGGCGGAGGAGGAGGAGGCGGAGACAGAGGGTGTGACAAGTGGATGGAGCCCGCGTCGGTCCCCTGGGCCTTTTTTGGCCAAGTGTTGCCCTCCATTTCACACTCATGCTCACTGCGTGGTGACTATACATGTTGGTGGTGGTTATCCACCTAAGGTTCCTTGCCTCTACGTAAGCGTTTACGGCAAAGGCGGCATATGACATCGCTGGGTGATCAGAGGCCTTGCTCAAAGAAGGCCCGGCTTGAGAGATCCTGGACCTTTTTGACCGCGATAACAGGACCGGGGTTTGCCTGACCGTGGCTGGCGGAATCATTCAGCGGACCATCTGCGACCTGCCCTCTCCCCCTTTTATGAGGCTGAACCCGACTGCACACTACAACCCATCGTCTTCCTCTCGGTCCAGTGCTGAAGCGCTCGCGAAGCAACTTCTGCTCGAAAAAAGACCACGTGATCCGCAATGTCGTCTCATCATCATCAACACAGGTGACTTGGTCGTACCTGGACATTCTGCATCCCGGAGCTGCGGGCTACAAGCAAGAAGGGACTGCATGGCGTTGCCGACCTACCTTGATTTTTGTCCGATTGAAACCGGCTCCTTCTCCTCCTCTTGATGGCATCACAACCTGGGCGTCAGAGCAGAGAAAATCATCCTCTTTGGCCTCTTGATCTTCTAACATGCCTCTGACCCCACCGCATTTTGTCAGCAAAGAGTCTTCAGAAATTTGATTATCCACAGTGGTGGGTACACGAGTTGACATTTGGCTGCTTTCATGTTGACATGCTGGTGATGCTGATGACGACATTTGTGGCCGTACTGGGAGGACTAGGAGTAAACTGCTGGAGCAGGTTGCATTAACCACTGAAGGCCAGGATTGGCGACCGGTTCCGTTACTGATATTCACAGGCCCTGACCGCAGCGATGACAGGCCTGAGACGGGCCTGCAACGACGATCCCCGCTGGCATGCGTGTTGTCGCCAGCACTGGAAGACACCTTCTCTCGTACCCTCCCTCCCATGTCCTACTAACCCCCGCTCTTTGCTCGCTTAACCACCTAATTTTCCGCTCCATGTTCAGCAATATAAAAATTTGAGAAGGTATGGAAGAGTTTGGAAAAAGTCTCTATTAAAAGACGGCAAATCACACAATTCTCAAATCCCCTCAAATCAAAACAGAAATTTGCTGATTCAAATATAACTGCAAAGTAGATCATCAACAAAGCTGCCTGCGCCAAAGTGAAAAAACACACGCATCTGAAATGTATTCGGATAATACAAGGTATTTGTGGCACCTATCAATTCACCTGTGGTGACTACAAACTTGCTGTATTCAAATTTAACTGCAAAGTAGATCTATCAACAAAGCTGGCCTGCGCCAAAGTGAAAAAACACGTATCTGAAATGTATTCGGATAATAAAAGGTATTTTTGGCACTTCAATTCACCTGTGTTGACTACAAATTTGCTGTATTCAAATTTACCTGCAAATTAGATCTATCAACAATGCTGTCCTGGCCAAAGTGAAAAAACACGTATCTGAAATGTATTCGGATTTAAAGAAAGGTATTTTTGGCACCTTCAATTCACCTGCTGGTGACTACAAAATTGCTGTATTCAACATTTAAGTGCAAGGTGCCTCAATGAACAAAGCTGTAGTGCGCCAAAGTAAAAAACACGTATCTGAATGTATTCGATAATAAAAGGTATTTTTTGGCACCTTTCAATTCATCTGTGGTGAACTACAAAATTGCTGGATTCAAATTTAACTGCAAGGTGCCTCTATCAACAAAGCTGGACTGCGGCAAAAGTGCAAAAAACACGTATCTGTAATGTATTCGGATAATAAAAGGTATTTTTGGCACCTATCAATTCACCTGTGGTAACTACACAATTGGCTGGATTCAAATTTAACTGCAAGGTGGCTCTATCAACAAATCTGGACTGGCAAAAGTGCAAAAAACACGTATCTTTAATGTATTCGGATAATAAAAGGTATTTTTGGCACCTTTCAATTCACCTGTGGTGACTAACAAAATGCTGAGATTCACATTTAAGTGCAAGGTGCCTCAATGAACAAAGCTGCTAGGCGCCAAAGTCAAAAAACACGTATCTGTAATGTATTCGGATAATAAAAGGTATTTTTGCACCTTTCAATTCACCTGTGGTGACTACAAAATTGCTGCATTCACATTTAACTGCAGGTGCCTCAATGAACAAAGCTGTAGTGCCAAAAGTGAAAAAACACGTATCTGAAATTTATTCGGATAATAAAGGTATTTTTGGGACCTTTAAATTCACCTGGTACTACAAAATTGCAGTATTCTACATTTAAGTGCAAGGTGCCTCAATGAACAAATCTGGACTGGCAAAAGTGCAAAAAACACGTATCTTGTAATTTATTTGGATACTTAAAAGAGGTATTTTTTGGCACCTATCAACCTGTGCTGCTACAAAATTGCTGGATTCTAATTTAACTGCAAGGTGGATATATCAACAAAGGTGGAATGGGCAAAATTGAAAATGAACACTCTGTCATACTGATAATTAAATTGGAGTTTTGCACCTAACAAAGAGACCTGCGTTACTAGAAAAGATGTGTATCCTAATTATAAGTTCAGGCTGCCTATATCCAGGAAATATTTCAATAGAAAAACTGTTAATAATAAAGCTATTGCAGTGCAAAGTCTACACTAATCTTGGTGAACTTTATCCACTATTCTTTATAGAGCTTGGGCTGTGTTCGCCGGGGGCCCCCCTTCGCTCCACCCCGTGACTTTTACAGCGGTAGATGCTCCTTTAAAATTCTCTACCTAAACTACAAAAAATCTTCCAATCTCTAATCTAACCTAAGTTTGCAAAGGATCACAGCCTAACAGTAGAGCTTTCTCTGTGAAGAAATAGATAATGTTCGCTTGAGCTGTTTGGACCACAGGCAGAGCGCTACGTCCTACTGCTATGTTACGCCTGAGAGGAAACTGAGTGAAACAGGAAACGCTGTTCTTTGTAAAAGACGAGGTCATGTGATTTTTTCCAGCAATCCGAACCATTACACATCCCAGTCATGACGTCGCACACAACATCTCACCCTGCTCTATTCTGTAAGCTGATTTGCTGGCCGCCAAAAGGACAGGAAGCAGCCGAAAATAGCACGATCTTAATAGATGTATGCACAGATTTTAACCTAACATTAACTCGCTATGATCTAAAAAATTTAGACGACTCAATATAAAAAAATGTCATGTGTGCCGATTTCAACTTTGTCGATAATAATCGCTCAACACTACATATGACACATGTCATGTTTGAAAAATGAGGCTGCAACTGGAAAAACAAAACTGGCTGCGTGCTTACACGGGTTTTCTCACTGTAGTCTGTTGCAGGTAACTGAGCAGTTTCTCTGACTTAGATTTTAAATCCAGGTGTGTGTTCCCTCACTGAGGAGTGGTGACCTCATCATGCCCCCTCCTTGTTCCTGCTCCCTCTGTAGTCTTATATATTCTGTCTCAGCAGTGGGAGGGAGTGGATGTCACAGCTCTCCAGACCTTCTACATGGTAGGTTATCATGCCTGGAGAGCTGTGATATTCCCCTCCCTCCCAGACTTCACAAGTAATCCTTGTAACTAGAACACCTATATTGGTGTAAACAGTTATAAATACAGCCCCCTAACATTACAGAAATTGACATCTTGTATTGTGTACTAGGGCAACATGGTCTCATGCTTGATCAACCCAATCTCTTCCTTTCTTCTAATTTCAATTTGTGATCAGCATTGCCATGTGCGGCTACAGGTAATGACAAGTTTTCCACGCATGTAATTTTCTTCCTGCCCCCTTAATTATATTCCAAAGGCCTGCCATTGTCCCTATTACCCTCCTCACCTCTGTAGCCCTTACAATTTCGCACACACACACAACAAACTTTACATACATATATACTTTTTGACAGCATTGTCTCCCTATGCATTGATGGCATATCGCTAGGATATATTGTCTGGGACCACACCTATCTCCCAAAAGAGTCCTGACACCTCTCCGTATAACTACTACACAGAGACTAAATATTACCACTATGCCATAACCACGTATCACCATCTCATTCTTATTAAATGTCAATATACCTGCTACCTGTCAGTGAATAGCCCCTACAAAGAACAATGACCACAAAATATCACGTATTATCACCACATAGTGACTGAATATTACAACCATGCCATAACCACGTACCACCTTGTGGTAAGTCTTATGACACCTCTTGTATATGATGCTTTTGTATATCTTTCCCTATCTAGTAGTTTTGTTTTGTTCTATTCTACTCTTTTTATTGATTCTTCTTTTATTCATTCTTCTTTTTTTCTTCTTTATGTTTGTTCTTCTTTTGTTCATTCATCCTTTAAGTTCATGTCATTTGATCACTCCCTCTCTTTCTTATTTACACTGTTTTACTGCTTACTTCCAATTTTTCTCTTCATTGGTTCATTGTTTACTTATATGTCTTCCATTACTTATTTTGTTATGGATCTTATCCCAGATGTATCTCGAAAAAGGCGAATTAGCCGAAAAAGCTACGTTTATTATGACATCCTTTTCTTTTATACTTTCCATAAGAAAACAAAATTCTCACTATAGATCATTTATTGTCAAAACATCCTGTTCATTATTGTTTGAAATTTGGTGCATGTATGTTTCTGCCCTGTAAACCACACCTAACTAAATACTTCTAGTTATCATTATTCGGTGTCGCAGGTGAACTTAAATTGACGATAACTCCATGTACCACCAACTCATTTCATAAAAAGTTAAATATAATGCTGTCACTGTGATTATTCCCTACAAAGAAAAGTGAATGCAGAATATCACCAATATTACAACCATGCCATAACCATGTACCACCACCACATTCATATTAAACGTCAATAGACTTATTGACCTTTAATATGCATGAGGTGGTGTTTTGTGGTTATGGCATTGTCGTAATATTCATTCACTATGTGGTGCTGAAATCTTGCAGTCACTTTTCTTTGTAGGGGCTATTCACTGACAGGTAGCAGATATATTAATGTTTGATATGCATGTGGTGGTGGTACGTGGTCATGGCATGGTGGTATAATTCAGTAACTATTGAGAGGTGATGCATATGAAAAAGCAATACATCTGATATCTGTCAGTGAATAGCCCCTACAATACCATAACCATGTGGCACCACCACATACATATTAAATGTCAATATGCCTGCTACCTGTCAGTGAATATCCCCTACAAAGAAAAGTGGCTGCAGAATATCACACATATTACCACCAATCCAAAAGCACATATCAACAACACATGCATATTTAAAGTCTATAGACTTGTTACCTGTTAGTGAATAGCCCCACAAATAAAAGTTACTATACAATATCACCATGCCACTACATGTGACAGAATAATACCAGCATTCCATAACCACATTCCATCACATGGATATTAAACATCAAGATATCTGCTTCCTGTCAGTGAATATCCCCTACAAGCCAATATTACCACCATGCCATAACCACTATCTCTCTTTCTCTCTATCCTACCTACCTATATTTCTATCTGTGCCTCACTAATACAATCCTGGCTATGCACAACCAGTGTCACATACATAACAGCCCTATAATTTGTACATGGACACACAACCCTGCAGGGCACACATATATCTTAGATGCACATGGGCACAAACTGCATTAAATTCCAACCTGATGAGACCAGAAGGGAACAGGGACCTTTTGACACTTGAAATAATGAAACAAATGTGAGAAATGCAAACTGCTCTACCTCCTTCCTGAGCAGAGTGTATAAGGGTGTATTATATAGGTGGGGGGAGCAGAGTGTATAAAGGTGTGTTATATGGGTGAGGGGAGCAGAGTGTATAAGTGTGTGTTATATGAGTGGGAGCAGAGTGTATAAGGGTGTGTTATATGGGTGGGAGGAGCAGAGTGTATAAAGGTATGTTATATTGGTGGAGGGAGCAGAGTGTATAAGGGTGTGTTATATGGGTGGGGGGAAGAAAAGGGTATAAAGGTGTGTCATATGAGTTGGGGAAGTGAATCTAGCAGCTTAAGAGACTCAGTGATTGCCCAGATCCTTCACATCAGAGCTGTCACTGGGAGAGGAGCAGAGGCAGCCTGTTTCACACAGCTCAGGGGGGAGTGAGAGGAAAATAATGAGACACATAGACACATACACATAGATGTGATACAGATTACTCAGACTGCTGGCACCCAGCACAGAGAGAGCACAACAGCCAATCACAGCAGAGATGGCATGACCATACTCGAGGTTGAACAAAATGCACAGCATTCAATCACAGCACATGGTTGGAGAAGTAGAACTACACACGTGCAAATTAGGTAACAGCTGCTATACTAAATTGTTTGATTAACACAAACCAATTGCAAAATTGCTTATTTTTACTGTCCCCATCATTACAGATACGGATGTAGCAGAGTCTAGCTTGACCGTGATATCACGGCTTTTTGTGTTATCTGCTGTCATCTGTAAACAAAGGCCATTGAAAAGGATTGAGAAAGTAGAGATAACACTCTGTTCCGTGATATCACGGCACATTATCTGTTCTTTTTAGTTCTGCTACATCTGTATGATGTTTGTAGTGTGAAAACCCTTTCAAGGGATAGGTTAAAACCTGATCTAGACATGGCAATTTATGTACAGATTTAGGGGGACATGTATGAATGGGGCTGTGCCAGAAGTCTAGAGTATTTTTAGCCTGACATCAGGCGCAGCCCTGTTCGTATTAGTGTAATGCCTCCCGTACGCCTGGGAGCATTACAGAGCGCAAGCGGTACTTTGTAATGCCCCTGATTTCGGAGGGTGTGCGGGAAGTGGGGCGCACTAGAACTGTACGAAGCTATAGATTTATAGCTTTGCAGCGGCAATTTTAGGAAAGTTACTGCTGGAGCCAAAAATGTTGTACTAGCACTAGAATGCGCCTGATTTGTGACCCGCTGTAGAGTGGGTTCATAAATCAGGCGCATTTTACACTATTATAATGCACATGAAATTTGCCGTTTAAACGCCAAATTTCATACATGTGGCCCTTACAGTCTATTTTCTTCCATTTAGTTGTGACTAGTTAATAAAGTATAAAAAATCCAGCATCTCATATGGTAAAATATTCAAAAGTTCACTGAATAATTTGATTTAGACCCTATGGGCTACATGTATGAAAACTGTCTAGGTCTAAAACTCACTTTGTTGCCATAGCAACTAATCAGAGTGTCCCTCTCATTTTTCCAGAGCACAATATGAAATGAAAGGGGCGTTTGATTGGGTTGTATGGGGAACAAAATGAGTTTTAGACCAGACGTTTTCAT
>JAODAL010038672.1:0-38928 GCA_025379985.1 Phyllomedusa bahiana
GTTGGTGGGGGAAAAAACACCTAAGATTTTTTCCCTCTACTGATGCGTTTACTGCAAAGGCGGCATATGACATCGCTGGGTGAATCAGAGGCTTGGTCGAAAAAGTCCCAGGCTTGAGAGGCCCTGGACCTTTTCGACGGCGATAAGCGAGGAGCGGTGTTTCTGCTGATCGTGGCTGGTGGAATAATCTCAGCGGACTTGTGCGACCACCCTCTCCCTTTTTGAGGCGGAACCCGTACTGACACTTCCCCATCGTCTTCCTCCTCGTCCAGTGATGAAGCGCTCGCAAG
Organism: Phyllomedusa bahiana; assembly: GCA_025379985.1. Taxonomy (NCBI): domain Eukaryota; kingdom Metazoa; phylum Chordata; class Amphibia; order Anura; family Hylidae; genus Phyllomedusa; species Phyllomedusa bahiana. The sequence goes on from JAODAL010038672.1 coordinate 291, forward strand.
CAAATTCTGCTGAAAAGACCACATTGGATCCGCAATGTCGTCATCATCATCATCATATACACAGGTGACTTCCTCGTCCTGCATTCTACATCCTGGAGCTGCGGGCTACAAGCAAGAGGCAGTGCAAGGCGTTGCCGTCCGCACATGATTTTTGCGGTTTGACGGGCTTCCTTCTCCTACTCTGATGACATCAGCGATTGGGCGTCAGAGCAGACAAAATCATCCTCTTTGGTCTCTTGATCTTTTGAAATGCCTTCTGACCCAAACCGCATTTTGTCATCAAAGAGTTTTTCAGAAAATGAATTATTCACAGTGGTGGGTACATGATTTGACATTTGGGTTGCCTTCACTTCATGTTGGATGGATGCTGACCACGATGATGACGACATTTGTGGCCATGACAGGGAGGACGAGGAGGTAAGACTGCTTGATGCAGTTTGCATTAACCACTGAAGAACAGATTGGCAACGCTGTTTGTTACTGAGATTCACAGGGCACTGACCCAACGATGACAGGCCTGACGGTTCTGCAACCGACGATCCACTGGCTTGCATGTTGTTGCCAGCACTGAAGGTGCACCTTCTCTCGTACCTCTACCTCCATGTGCTACACCCCTTTTTGCTCGCTTACCACCTGCAGCTCGCTCCATGTTCAGAAATATAAAAATGTAAAAGGTATGGAAGAGTTTTTGACAGTCTCTTATTGAAAGATGGCAAATCACCCGGTTATCTTAAATCCCTCTTATTTCCAACAGCCAACTAGGATTAGAAACAGAATTGTTTCTTTAAACAGTGGTTTATTGAAGACATGGTATAAGCAGTTTAAACAAATACAAAACATGAGATTTGCAAGAAGCAAAAAGCATAAACAGTGTCACAACAATTGCACTTGTAACATAGGTTGGTATCAGAAAAGACATAGAAAGCAAATAAAGCACAGTCAAAACTTCCAATTAAATAAAGTGAAGAAAATATTCCTTGGGAGAAAGAGTTATGAGCTACTCAAAGAAAAAATCAAATTAAAACGGGCTGGGTTAAAGGGACCGAGAAGAGATAGGAAAGAGGGGGGGGGGGGGCGAGATGCATGGCAGCAACTGTTAAATGACTGTCGATTGAAACCGATGACCAAATATCCCCAGAACGTCACCGGTTTCCCATAGTAATTTTTTTCTTAACACAGACATAGGAGGTCAAAAAGTTTAAGTTCGCATGAACTTAAAAGTTAACTCTATTAAAATACCCCCGATAGCGAGGAACACAGGGAGTTTTTCCAGTTTTCGACTAGAGTTGCCCCTGCTGAAATTTAGTACGTGAAAGAAAACTGTACTCAAAGGGGGCGGGAATTCAGAAGACCTTATCTGGGAACCGCTATTTGGGGTCGGCTTGCAATAATAACCGGTAACTGTAAAAGAAATTGAAAAACTGATTTCCAAAAGTTTTGAATGTGGGGACAACCCACCAGACAGGAGTATGGGGCCTTTTTTTGGGCGCTTTGTTTCCAACGGGGTCAAAGTACCGGGGTGATATGTGCAGGCGTGGGGGGATGAAAATCCCAAATGGAGGTGTTTTTGCCATACTTCAGAAAAAATTTAAGCTTTTGAAAATTTTTGGGACCGTTTGGGGCTGCTTTCCATGTAAGAAGAGAATTTTTTTTGGACATTTCTTTCTCCCACTTGCCTTTGGTGTAAAATTTAGTGAGGTCACATTTATAAAAGCAATGGTAAATCAAAGAGGGGGCCTTTCCCAAAACCCCTTTTTTTTTTATAGAAAGTAATGAAGTCAAGGGATAGAGGCAGCTTTGGGGCCCTTCAATCTTTTAGGGGAAAGGGGGTATTTGGAAATTTTGGAAAAATAGGAAGGGGGGGCCGCATGTTTAGAGAGTTTTTTGCAAATGGGTTTGAGTTCATTTTATCATTAATATTGGTCTCCGTAAAAAAATTGAAACGTGACCCAAAAGAAAAGGGTAAAATCATTCCACATTTAAGACAGATAAAGGGGTATGATTTTTTGGGGACATATCCGAGGTTGGGAAAAGGGCATGTAAGTCCATAAATTTAAAAAGATCGGGAAAAAGGTCCAATAAGGAGATTGGGGGGTGGGGACCCCAAAAGGACCCTTAAGATAGAGCTAACAACCCGGGGCAAAAATTTGAACCCCCCAACCGTGCCCAGGGGGAGGGTTATCATTCGTCCTAGGGGAGGGGTAGTTCAAAAATGATGGCGACAATAAAAGTTAAGGGGTTAGGGACAGCCATTCCTCCATCTTTGTGACCATAAAATAGGAGGTCTTTCTTGATTCTAGCTTTTTTTTCTCCCCAAATGAAGTTTAGAAGTAGACGTTGGCGTTTATGAAGAATATGAGCAGGGATTATATAAGGGATGGCACGACAAATATATATGAACTTAGGTAATAAGGACATTTTCATAATGTTAATCTTCGCTAACCAAGAGAGGCCTAATTTAGCTATTCGGTTTATCTCCGTTTCAACGTCTGCATATAGGGAATTATAATTTGTGGAAATGGTTTGATGAGGTAAATTAGTCACCTGTATGCCTAGGTAGTTTACTGAAGTTGGTGCAAGGGAAAAGCCGAATTGTTTTAAGGACGTGGTTTGAGTATGGGTCCTATTCACTGGAAAAATATAGGATTTTCATTTGTTAAGTTTGTAGTATGAGACTTTTGAGAAGGAATGCAGAATATTTAGAATGGCCGGAATTGAGGATATGGGATTTGAGATGATTAACATAATGTCGTCCGCGTATAAACTTATTTTATGGTGGAGGTGGCAAGTCAGTATTCCAGAAAAAATAGAATTATTTCTGATTTTTTCAGCTAATGGTTCCAGACATAGTATAAAGATTAGTGGCGAAAGGGGACAACCTTGGCGGGTTCCATTTGTCAAATTGAAGGGTTTGGAAAGGAAACCTGAAGTGAGTACGGAGGCAGACGGGTTAGAGTATAGGGCCATTATAGCAGATAGTAGAAAGCCAGAGAATCCAAATTTACGCAGCGTTAGCTCTATATAACACCAGTTGACTCTATCCTTTTCTGCGTCCAATGATAGAAAGGCCAAGTCCTCATCAAGTGTATTTGCCACCTGTGCTAAATCTAGTAGACGACAGGTGGCATCTCTTGCCTGTCTGCCATGTACAAATCCAGTTTGGTCACTGTGGATTAGAGAGGGAAGGATCAGATTCAGTCGGGAGGCTAGCACCTTTGCATATAGCTTTATGTCTGTGTTTAAAAGGGATATGGGCCTGTAGTTAGATACCTTATCTTCAGCTTTGCCTGGCTTAGGGATGGTTGAAATAGTGGCGTGTAAGATCTCTTTAGGCGGCTTCAAAGTACTTATGTAAAGAAAGGTAACGAGTACAGCTCACCGGACTCCTCGATTGCCACGGGGTCATATAACTCTCATTAGTCCTGGTATGGTGCACGGAAGATCATCCTGGCTGGAGATGAAGGCACACTGTAGACTGAAAATGAAGGTAATCCAGCACCCATGAACACAGGATTGGGTTCGTAGAAAACAAGGTTCACTCTCTATTGAAAACTTCTTAAAAACATGGTTAAAAACATCCGAATTGTGAGCGTGAGTTTACGCGTTTCAGGCTGAGTTGTTAGCCCTTAATCATAACATTCTCTAAGCGTCAAACAGGTTTTCTTATATATCCACCCAGGAAGTAATTAGCAATTCCACCTGATGTTTAACTCCTTGGATGCAGAAACAATAGACGCCCTGTCTGCAGTAGCAGCATTAAACATATTCCTTAGGGTATCTGAATATCTGCATATACTGGTAGTGTTATACAAGCTATATTATGCAACAAATACATGAGAATTGAATAATAGATCTACACAAATATCCTGTATATGTATGTAATGGAAATACAGTATATTAACTTCAGGCACCTTAAATACAACTTATTATAAACATGAAAGTCCCTCTTCTTAAAATATGTAGAGTGCCATTTAATATAAATACATGAGATCTGTTCTATGATTTAATCCTATTGGGCATCTTGTATCAAGCGTAAGAATCCAATATGCTTCTCTATTAGTGAGGACCTTCCTCCAATCCCCCCCGCGTATGGGTTTTTTGACATATTCAATTGCCATCACTTTTAAATGTTCCACACTATTATGATGTACGTCCTGAAAATGTTTAGAAACCCCAGAAACTTTTCGGGGACCTGGATGGGTTGCATCATATACATGTTCCCTAATCCTCACATTGAGGCATCTGGTGGTGCAACCCACATATTGTAGATTGCAAGTATCGCACCAAGCCAGATATACTACATGTGAACTATGACAGTTCATAAAACTGTGAATTTTATATTTTTTGTGTGTGACATAAGACTCGAAATTTCCCGATTTAACCATATACCTGCATTGTCAGTACCTACTGGTACCGCATCTGAATGAGCCCTTAAAATCAATCCACGTATCTCTTCTGCGGACCAAGGTGTTGACAAACATACTGGGCGAAACTATATTGCCTATAGTCCTAGGTTTTTTAGAAATGTATTGACACCCATCTTTTAAAATCTCCCGGAGTGTAGGATCTCCTGTAAGAATAGGCAAGTGTTTCTGTATAATTTTGGTAATCTCAGAAAATTGTCTGCTGAAAGCAGTAGTGAAACATATTGGAGACTTATCTCTTGTCCGATTCCTCCTTGATGTATCAATGAGTTCATCCCTATTTCTCGCTCATGCTCTATTAATACCTCTCTGTATCTGCCAAGTTCTATAACCCCTACTTTTTAATCTCTTGGTAATGAGATTTCTTCTCTGTCTCATAGGCTTCTAGACTGCTCCAATTTCTTTTAGATCTGATAAATTCCCCTGTTGGAAGATTGTTTATTACATGCTTAGGATGGCAACTTGAAGCATGAAGAATATTATTCCCTGCAATAGGTTTTCTGTGTGTTATCGAATGAATTTTACCACTAGCTGAATCACTCATGAGTTTAAGATCCAAGAATTGGATCTCCCTGGAATTCATTTCGTAGGTAAATTTTAAATTCTCATAGTTGGAATTCAAATAATTCACAAAAAGGGGCACTGACATAGACAATCCCTTCCAAATTAGCAGGGTATCGTCTATGTATCTCCCATACCAATAAATATCTGTAGCAAAGGGGTTATCATCACTGTATATGCGTTTCTCTTCCCACCAAGCTACAAATATATTCGCCAAAGAAGGCGAAAAACACGCCCCCATGGGACAACCCTGAATTTGCAAATAAAACGTGTCACTAAAGGAGAAATAATTGTGTCCCAGAAGAAATTCTGTCACCAACAAAATATATTGTTTCAGATGGTCACTATATAGGGTATATTTATCCATTTGACACGCTCCTGCCTCTAGTGCCAAATTATGTGGGATAGAAGTATATAAAGAAACTATGTCACATGACACCCAATGAAAATCTGGCCTCCATGTGACATCGTTCATGCATTTCAAGACTTCCCTCGAATCCTGCAGAAAACTAGGGGATCTGAGAACCAAGGGCTGAAGATGCCTGTCTAGCCACGTATTAAGATGTTCATATATAGAGCCAATTCCAGAAATGATGGGGCGCAGAGGTGGTGGGAAGGTCCCTTTATGTACCTTGGGTAACGCGTGGAATATGGGGGTTTTGGGAAATTTCACTGTCATGTCATCCCTCTGTTTAGCTGTAAGTACATCCATAGTGAAGCCCTCTTGTAACAATTTGTCTACTTTGTTTGAAAAGCATTTCGTGGGATCTGTTGTGAGTTTTCTATATACAGTATCTACATTTAACATGTTGTTGACTTCTCTGAAATAAAGATCTCTATCTAGTACTGTTATAGTCCCTCCTTTGTCTGATGCGCGTATGATGAGATACGGATTAGATGTTAAATCTTTTAACGCCTGTGACTCCCTTAAAGTTAGATTACTACGACTCTTGGTGTGTTTAAGGTGTAAATCTCTGAGCTCCCGCTCCACTAAAAATTGAAAATCCTCCATAGATGTAGTTCTCGAGTTGACCGGGTAAAAGTCCCTATTCCTGATGTATTGAAGATTCACATCCTGTGTGGTAATATTAGCAGTAATACCATGATCCTCATTTAACTCCTCTAATGCCAATATGGATCTCTGTTCAGCAAACTTCAAACCTCGTGGAAAAAACTCCTTAACCTCTGTTTCATCTTTATTATGAGGTTCTGATTTATCTTCAAAAAAGTGTTTCTTAACTGTAAGAAGTCTTACAAAATAATTTACATCTTTTATGGTCTCATAGAGATTAAAGTCTGTAGCAGGGACATATCCCAGGCCTCTGCTAAGGACATTAATCTGATCTTGTGACAAAATGCATGCAGACAAATTTAGTACATTAGAAACCAGATTTCCCCCATGACTATTATCCACGATCTCTATAGTGGAGGGGGGTCTCAATGAGTTGGAGTCCTGATTAAATTCCTGGCATACAGTCCTGGCATGTGACTTCTGATGTTTCTTCCCCCCTGTGTAAACAGAGGGATGACATGACAGTGAAATTTCCCAAAACCCCTATAGTCCACGCGTTACCCAAGGTACATAAAGGGATCTTCCCACCACCACTGCGCCCCATCATTTCTTGAATTGGCTCTATATACGAACATCTTAATACGTGGCTAGATAGGCATCTTCAGCTCTTGGTTCTCAGATCCCCTAGTTTTCTGCAGGATTCGAGGGAAGTCTTGAAATGCATGAACGATGTCACATGGAGGCCAGATTTTCATTGGGTGTCATGTGACATAGTTTCTTTATACACGTCTATCCCACATAATTTGGCACTAGAGGCAGTAGCGTGTTAAATGGATAAATATACTCTATATAGTGACCATCTGAAACAATATATTTTGTTGGTGACAGAATTTCTTCTGGGACACAATTATTTCTCCTTTAGTGACACGTTTTACTTACAAATACAGGGTTGTCCCATGGGGGCGTGTTTTTCGCCTTCCTTGGCGAATATATTTGTGGCTTGGTGGGAAGAGAAACGCATATACAGTGATGATAACCCCTTTGCTACAGATATTTATTGGTATGGGAGATACATAGACGATACCCTGCTAATTTGGCAGGGATCGTCTATGTCAGTGCCCCTTTTTGTGAATTATCTGAATTCCAATTATGAGAATTTGAAATTCACCTACGAAATGAATTCCAGGGAGATCCAATTCTTGGATCTTAAACTCATGGGTGATTCAGCTAGTGGTAAAATTAATTCGATAACACACAGAAAACCTATTGCAGGGAACAATATTCTTCATGCCTCAAGTTGCCATCCCAAGCAGGTAATAAACCATCTTCCGACAGGGGAATTCATCAGATCTACAAGAAACTGTAGCAGTCTAGAAGTTTATGAGACAGAGAAGAATATCATTACCCAGAGATGAACAAGTAGGGGTTATAGAACTTGGCAGATAGAGAGAGGCATAAATAGAGCATCAGCGAGAAATAGGGATGAACTCATTGATACATCAAGGAGGAATCGGACAAGAGATAAGTTTCCAATATGTTTCACTACTGCTTTCAGCAGACAATTTTCTGAGATTACCAAAATTATACAGAAATACTTACCTATTCTTACAGCAGATCCCACACTTCGAGAGATTTTAAAAGATGGGTGTCAATACATTTCTAAAAAACCTAGGACTATAGGCAATATAGTTTCGCCCAGTATGTTTGTCAACACCTTGGTCCGCAGAAGAGATACGTGGATTGATTTTAAGGGCTCGTTCAGATTCGGTACCAGCAGGTGCGGACAATGCAGGTATATGGTTAAATCGGGAAATTTCAAGTCTTATGTCACACACAAAAAATATAAAATTCACAGTTTTATGAACTGTCATAGTTCACATTTAGTATATCTGGCTTGGTGCGATCTTTGCAATTTACAATATGTGGGTTGCACCACTAGATGCCTCAATGTGAGGATTAGGGAACATGTATATGATGCAACCCATCCAGGTCCCCCTAAAGTTTCTGGGGTTTCTAAACATTTTCAGGATGTACACCATAATAGTGTGGAACATTTAAAAGTGATGGCAATTGAATATGTTAAAAAACCCATACGCGGGGGGGATTGGAGGAAGGTCCTCACTAATAGAGAAGCATATTGGATCCTTACGCTTGACACAAGATGTCCATTAGGATTAAATCACAGAACAGATCTCATGTATTTATATTAAATGCCACTCTACATATTTTAAGAAGAGGGACTTTCATGTTTATAATAAGTTGTATTTAAGGTGCCTGAAGTGAATATACTGTATTTCCATTATATACATATACGGGATATTTGTGTAGATCTATTATTCAATTCTCATGTATTTGTTGCATAATATAGCTTGTATAACACTACCAGTATATGCAGATATTCAGATACCCTAAGGAATATGTTTAATGCTGCTACTGCAGACAGGGCGTCTATTGTTTCTGCATCCAAGGAGTTAAACATCAGGTGGAATTGCTAATTACTTCCTGGGAGTATATATAAGAAAACCTGTTTGACGCTTAGAGAATGTTATGATTAAGGGCTAACAACTCAGCCTGAAACGCGTAAACTCACGCTCACAATTTGGATGTTTTTAACCATGTTTTTAAGAAGTTTTCAATAGAGAGTGAACCTTGTTTTCTACGAACCCAATCCTGTGTTCATGGGTGCTGGATTACCTTCGTTTTCAGTCTACAGTGTGGCTTCAAAGTACTAGCAATATCATTGAATAGAGGTGCCATATGAGGTAGTAATACGTCAGCGAAAAGGCGATAATATTCATTTGACAAACCATCTGGACCTGGAGCTTTGTTTAGTTTACTAGAGTTTATAGCTAATCGGACTTCTGAAGTTGTAAAGGGTGCGTTTAAGAGTTCTAGTTGTGCTTGCTCCAATTTTGGTAGGGCAACTGTAGATAGGAAAGTGTTAATTTCTTCATCAGAAGGGGGGGATAGACCATCACTGGATTGTAAATTGTATAGTTTAGAGTAAAATTCGGCAAATTGGTCGGCTATTTCAGAAGGGTTTATAATTTTGGCCCCCGAGTTGGATATTAGGTGTGTAATTTTAGTACGTGCATGTTGAACTTTGACTCTTCTGGCAAGTAATTTTGAAGGTCTATCACCTTGAAGGTAATATTGCCATTTCAATTTGGCCAGGTTTTTTTCATAATTTTGGAGATAATGAATACGTAGGTCGTTTTGTAGTTTTGAAAGATGTTCCTTGTTATCTACCGAGGGATTATTCTTAAAAGCCGTGTCCGCTAACTTAATTTTGTCTATCAGGTCTTCTAGGGTTTTTATTTCTACTGGCCAATTGGATAAATACACCACGAATGTAAGCCTTATGCGCGCACCATACTATTGTTGGAGAGGGAACTGAGGAGCTATTGATGGAGAAGTATTCGTCCAAGTGTTTTTTGAGGTAGGAAATATTATTAGGAGATTTGAGTAGAAAATTGTTTATACGCCACATCCTGGGTTGGGAAGAAGTAAGGGATGCTTCAAGGGATAGATCAATTGGGGCATGGTCAGACCATGTTATGTGGCCAATGTTAGAGGAAAGAATCTGTGGGAGTACAATCTTATCTATGAGAAAGAAATCGATTCGGGAGTGGACCGAACGGGGGTGGGAGAAGAAGGTGTAATCTTTCTCAGTAGTATGTAAATATCTCCATACATCATGAAGGTCTTCCTCCAATAAAAAGGTTTTTAAATCTGGTGCAGGAGATTCCCGTGGTCTGGATCTGTCAGCTGAATTATCTACTACTACATTGAAGTCTCCACAGACGATCAAGCCCCCTTTCCTCACCTCTTTAGCCATCCGAATAGTTTCCTTAATAAAGGAAATTTGGTTATAGTTTGGTGCGTACAAAGCAGTAAGGGTATATGGCCTGGAATTGATTTCACAAAGGAGAATGATATAACGACCAGAGGGGTCACAGATAACTCGAGTGAGTTGGAAGGTTACTGAATTTTTTATTAAAATAGCCACCCCTGCTTTTTTGTGTGGGGAATGCGCTTGAAAGATGTGAGGAAAGCATTTGTTATATAGCCGATGAGCATCTGAAGATAACAGATGCGTCTCTTGCAGGCAGACTATGTCTGCACCGGATTTGATAGCATCTCTCCACACCAACGACCGTTTAAAAGGAGAGTTTAACCCCTTCACATTATAAGACAGTATCTTTAACGCCATTTAAATATAGTGAGAAGGATGTATAGGCCGGGTAGTACAATAGAACACCGGAATTGGAAGCTTGACAACCTAGGAAAAAAGTTATATTCATACCAATAATTTGCAATAAAGATAACAGAACAGTGTAACCAAACAGAGAAGAATAGTGTATAACTCCATTTATCCCTAAGAAGAAGGGAAATCATTGGGACAAAGTCCTGCCTAAAGTAGGAAGGAGAAAAAAAAGAAAACAGGTGTAAGTTCAGTCAAGGTAACCATCTCCATTTCAGGAACCCCAAATTGTGGAAAACAAGCAGACATAAAGGGTACTTGTGGTGGGCTCAAAGCACAGAACTGGACCGAAGGCGGGAGGTTTTCTCGGACCATAGAGGCGTAATCATTTCAGGTCTCATTTGTTTCTTCCTGACTGGGCTGGATTCGTCAGATGGGAGAAAGTCCCAGTGTTTCAGAGCTGAGTTGGCTTCTTCTGGGGTGATGCAGGTGATTTGTGTTCCATCTCTATTAATTATTAACTTTACTGGGAATCTCCATCTGTAAGGAATTCCTTTTTCCCTGAGGATTTTTGTGTAAGGCTGGAACTCTCTTTTGCGTAGCATGGTTGCCGCACAAAGGTCGGGGAATAAGGAAAGAGGCTGAAATCTTTCTGGCAAAGATTCTGTCTTGCGTAGGGCCCACAGGAAGTCCTCTTTAATATGATAAAAGTGAATGCGAGCAATGGTATCCCTGGGTACCTGTTGGGGGAGATTACGAGGCTTTGGAATCCTGTGGATCCTGTCAATTGTTAACTCCTGGGTCGAACATTGAGGAAGAACTAGAGCCATTAGGTCGGTCAAGAATGTATTTAGCTGCTCTGGGGTGACGGACTCTGGTATACCCCGTATACGTACATTGTTACGACACGACCTGTCTTCAAGGTCCAGGACTTTATTGGAGAGACGTAGGACCTCCTCCTCCAAGGCGCTATTGGTGTCTATAAGGGAGTTGTGTGAAGTTGCGAACTCGGCCATCTTCGTTTCAATGTGTTCTGTTCTAGACACAAGAGATTGGAAATCTCGTTTGAGATCTGAAATCATTTCTTTAATGTCTGTCTGTAGACTGGTGCGAAACGAGGAGAAGAGCCTCTGTAAGGTAGAAGTTGTTAGAGGTTGAGAGTCCACTTCTTCATGGTTTTCAAGATCCACAGAGCCCGCTCTGGAGGAGACAGAGGGAGGGGCTGAAGAGAATTGTAAGCCTTTTTTGGATCGTGTTTCAGTACGAGACGAGGGATTAAAAAAGTCAGGGAGTTTGGTGGGCTGAGTTTTGGGGGTTTTCTTTGATGTGCCACCCATGGTACTCAAAAGAAAAAGCTCTATGGGGTTAGCTTTTTTTTCTCTTTCTCTTTAATCTCTGCAGTTGTTAGCAGTTCTTATGAGTTGAATGGAGCAGGGGTATTCTCCAGGTAGTACAGCAACGTTAATAAATGTCTGGCTTAGTGTTCTTTATTTATAGAGGTAAAGTCCTGGAAACTTATGAATTCCTTACAGGGTGTAGAGTAGCTAACAATAGAGGTTTGGAGCAGTTGTTGCTAGATGTAGTAATGCCACTGATTATATGGGCTGTAAGATATGAATATGCAAGTTTGAGTGACAGGAGATCCTCTATGTATATATTTTCAGCTAAAATCTATGTAGGCAGGTAATAGATTATTACTAGGCAGTCCCCAAACAGGTTTTGTCAGCAAATAAAGGATTCACTATGCTCTTGCACAGAGGATGATTTATCTTAGCTAGTGAGGCAGTGAGTCGGCAGATCAGGAGCCAGGCAGACTCACACTGGGGATTTCCCTGCACAGGGACTTTTCAGGAGGAACACTGAACAGTTCTCCTCTGCAGCCAGCCTGTGTGAAGGAGCAGAGACACACAACCACAGCAGGGAGAAGGAGGCTCACAGGTAAGTGTCACTTACAGTAGGGTAGCCAGGCCGAGCTGATGCTGTGTAGTGCTAGGGAAAGATGGCACCTCTTCCCTCTGCAGTTCCTGAGCTGAGCTCACCACACTATAACTTCGGCTCTGCACCTCCAATTTGAGTCGGGTTTGGACCGGGGAGTAGCTTGTCCTCCAGAGAAGGTCTTCAGATATTTGTAGCAGAGATTCTTCTGCTTTTTAGGCTTATTTGAGCCGCAGAACAGGGGTTCCTTTCAGGAGAGGTCCCTCACCACGTCTGCTCACATCTCCTGCTCAGGCCACGCCCCCGAAATAGAATTTTTTCTATCAAATATCTGTGAAATGCGGTCTGGTGGACGAACCGTAACACAAAATCAACAGTGTTCTTCCTTCAGTCCCTGAGATGTACAACTGCCCCGTAGGACTAGTACTTGATAGTTCTCAACAAACTATCGTACAAATGCACTATCGTACAAACTGAGATGCACTGAGTGAAATAGAAGTATTAAAAAGTTATATGGATTACATATGGCGGTTTTGCCACCACTGACAACAGCCGTAATTTACTATAAAATATGTATAACACAATATGCGTACAACTGAGCTCTTTGCGGCAAACAGACGCACGGACTACAATAAAAGTATTTAAATGCTATATGGATTAATATGGCAGCCTTCGCACCACTGACAACAGGCGTAATTTATTATAACATATGTAACACAATATGCGTACAACTGAGCTCTTTGCGGCAAACAGACGCACGGACTGCAATAAGAGTATTTAAATGTTATATGGATTAATATTGCAGCCTTTGCACCACTGACAACAGGCGTAATTTACTATAAAATATGTATAAAACAATATGGGTAGAACTGAGCTCTATGCGGCAAACAGATGCACGGACTGCAATAAGAGTATTTAAATGTTATATGGATTAATATGGCAGCCTTTGCACCACTGACAACAGGCGTAATTTACTATAAAATATGTATAAAACAATATGGGTAGAACTGAGCTCTATGCGGCAAACAGATGCACGGACTGCAATAAGAGTATTTAAATGTTATACGGATTAATATGGCAGCCTTCACACCACTGACTACAGGCGTCATTTACTACACAATATGTATAAAACAATATGCGTACAACTGAGCTCTATGCGACAAACAGATGCACGGACTGCAATAAGATTATTTAAATGTTATATGGATTAATATGGCGGCCTTCGCACCACTGACAACAGGCGTAATTTACTATAAAATATGTATAACACAATATGCGTAAGTTATGCCGGTTTTTGGGAACACTGACACGCAGTGATTGCAATAGAGCTGAATAAACAGGGACAATTTCACCTCCTATTAGAGGTCTGCTGGCCAAAAAAGTGGTAAAAAGCATTGCCTTTTCAATTCAAGGTCACAGAACACACTGAGCTGCACAATATCTCCCTTCCTTTCAAAAGGCTCTCCTCCTAAAGCCCCCCCCCCTCCGCAGAGCCCCTTCCTCCCACCACCCCACCCCAGCCCCGCGGCTGGACACACCAGAAGATATATAAAATACTTTGGCGAACAAAATAAAAAGTGAAATTCTCTAATCTAACTCTATTCTAAGCTATAGCTACGTGGATCGTTTCTTGTATTAGAAGAGATTATCTCTCAGAGTAGGGATGAGTGATTATAATCAACAAAGTTGGAATCGGCACGATTTTTAGGCTGATCGGAAATCTCCAATCATGCAATATTTTAGGTGACAATCTGACAGATAATCTATTACTATCGCGCCATTTTCGGCGCTTCCTGTCATTTTGGCGGCCAGCAAATCAGCTTAGAGCATAGGGCAGGGTGAGCTGGGTGTGCAACGTCATGACTGTGATGTGTATGGTTGTCATTGGCTGGAAGAATCACATGACCTCGTTTTGCATAGACCAGCGTTTCTTGTTCAGCATCAGTCTTTCAGTGTCTAACAATAGATCAAGACGTGTGCTTCATGTCTCTCAATACAGCTCAGCTCAGAGACACAGTTCTTCTCTTTATTCATACAGGCAACTATGCTTTTAGCTGTGAAAATTAGAATATAGGTAAATTAGAGTTTTTCGGTTCTTATTTTGTTAGACACAGACTTTTAATCATGCTTCTAGCGCTGTCCCGGCGCGGGGGTGGTGGGGCGGACGGACAGATAGGCTTTGGAAAGGAGGGTGTATATTGTGCAGCCCAGACTCTGCTTTGAACCTTCATTGAAATGGCATTTTTTTTACCACTTTTTGGCCAGTACACCTTGCACCTGAGGTGAAATTGTACCTTTTATTTTGTGCGTCCCAGTTTTTTTCAAATAACCACGTTGTACTTAAATTTAGATACAGAAATGTTCTAGTAACTGTTGGTGTATTTTATTGGTGCAAAAACCACCTTTTGTTATCCGTATAACTTTTAAATAGCTGTATTTCACTTTGGTGCGCCCCAGATTTTTTCAAATAGCCACCTTGTACTTAAATTTGGATACAGAAATGTTCTAGTAACTGTTGGTGTATTTTATTGGTGCAAAAACCACCTTTTGTTATCCGTATAACTTTTAAATAGTTGTACTGCACGTGGTGTGGCCCCAGTTTTTTTTCAAAAAGCCACGTTGTACGACAATTTTGATAGAAAAATGTTCTAGTAACTCATTTGTCATTGCTGCAAAAAACGCAATTTCTCATCCGTGTAAGTTTTGAATAGTTTTTTTGCGCTCGGTGAATCTCAGTTTGGCGCAGATAGCGCACTTGTATGATAGTTTGTTGAAAACTATCAATTCCTAGTCCTATTGGGCAGTTGTAAATCCCTGGTATTGAAGGAAGAACACTGTTGATTTTGTTTTACGGTTCTTCCACCAGACCGCATTTCACAGGTATTCGATAGAAAAAATTCTGTCTCTAATCCTAGTTGGCTGTTGGAAATTAGAGGGATTTAAGAATAGCTGTGATTTGCCATATTTCAATAAGAGACTGTCAAATACTCTTCCATACCTTTTTAAATTTATATCTTTCTGAACATGGAGCGAAATGCAGATTTAAGCGAGCAAAGAGGGGTGTAGGTGAGGTTAGAGGTACAAGAGAAGATGCTCCTTCCAGTGCTGGTGACAACACGCAAGCCAGCGGATCTTCGGTTGCAGGACCGGCAGGCCTGTCATTGCTGGGTCGGTGTCCTGTCAATCTCAGTAATAAACTGCGCCGCCAATCTGTTCTTCAGTGGTTAATGCAACCTGCATCCAGCAGTCTTACCTCCTCGTCCTCCCAGTAATGACCACTCCGGCCCTGCTAGCTGAACCTGCGTGATCCACGTTTACAGCCTCACCCGCCTTGATCAGTAATTTCCTTCAACCCACTTGACAGTAGAATGCAGGATTTTCAGACAGGCCTTGTTGACCTACTGGAGACATCTGTTTCGTTTGCTTCACATTCTAATGTCACGGTGGAACATTGTCACCAGCAGAATGGCAAGTAGCTCTAGCAGCAGCAGTATTGGAAAACGAGTTGTTTTTAATATAGTTTATTTCTTATTGCGAAATTTTCTGCTGATGGTCCATTAGGGCACATGTGCGGGTTTTTGGGTCATGCTGCGGTTCAGGACATGCATAGTCAATGTACAGTTCAACTGAAATGGTGGTTTAAAGACTTCTTTTTCCGGCACTTTTTAATCTGTGGGTCAGACAGGTTTAATGGTCATACTGCGGTCCAGGACAGGTATAGTCAATGTCCAGTTCAACTAAAATGGTGGTTCAAAGACTCCTTTTTCCAGCACTTTTTAATCTGTGGGTCAGACAGGTTTAAGGGTCATGCTGCGTTCCAGGACAGGGATAGTAAATGTCCAGTTCAAGTAAAATGATGGTTCAAATAATACTGCCTTCTGGCACTTTTTAATTTGTGGCTCATGCAGGTTTAAGCTTAATGCTGTGGTACAAGACAGGGATAGTGAATGGTCTGACTTTTTTTCTGTGACTTTTATAACCTAATTGTCTTGCCTAAGATGTAGCATGTATCCAGTTTACTGTTGTGGATATTAATTCCAGCTTCTCCAGCCCTGTTTGGGTGTAAGAATGAAGGTGTTGTTCCTCTCCCATAGACTGTAATGGTCATCGGCGATAATCTGTTATCAACTATTGGATATCGTCATGATAATTGCCAATATCGACTATTGAATCGATAACGATAGTTGACAAAATCGCTCATCACTATCTCAGAACTGTTAGAACAGCTATTAGTTTAAATGCAGACATGTCCTGCTGTGAAGTGGCATAGACAGAAAATGAACAGGAAATGCAGTTGCATAGATAAAACGAGGTCACATGATTTTTGCAGCCAATGAGATCTATACACCGCAAAGTGGTGACATTGTACATCCTCCTCACCCCCCTCTATCCTCGGAGCTAATTGGCTGGCCGCCAAAATGACAGGAAACGCTGAAAATGGCGCAATAGTAATATATTACTTGTAAGATTGTCACCTAAACTATCGCGTGATCGAAAATTTTCGATAAGCTTAAAAACCGTGCTGATTAAAACTTTTGGCAATAATATCGCTCATCCCTACTAACCATTGCAAATATCATTGTGGCCTTGTGGGTCCATTTTCACAAAATTAACCGTAACACCATAGTTTCTTCAGCTTCAGGCTATGTCCACAGCTGGCTTCTAAGAAAGAATCTGCTTGGGAACACGAGTGCCACTTAACCTCCTTACTGCTTACTGTCTTAGCAATAGTACATACTGATCATAGTATCAAGGTTCAAACATCCACACATCAGTCATCCCACTAGTCCTTCAACTTCACTACAAACTTCAATGGTGATTTGAAGTTTGTAGCCCATTGAGAATTGTCTATATTTCTGCATACATTAGCACTTAAACCACATCAGATCGTCACACAAGTCCTAAAAGTAGAGTGAGTGGAAGTAGTGTGTGAACCTTAAGGCTGCATCCACACCACACTAATCACAATACTTGTCTGATTAGAAATCTGAAACTGTGTCATCTGACGGGTATTTTGACTCATTTTTCAATGCAGATTTTGGTCTTAAAAGTGAAAGAGTTATTCGATCTGAAGGGAAACCAGTGTATATTTTTCCCCCTGGAATTGCAATCAGAAAACAAGTCCCATTCATCTCTATGGGGTACTGGACAAGGATCCAACATAGAGATCTTTGGGGCACATTTTATGACCGCAAATCCAGTGGATTATTGAACATGTTCTATTTTTTTTTGCATAAATAGTGTTTGTTCTGTATAATCATTTGAAAATTCAAGTTGTGTGGATTTTCAGTTGAGGTCTATGGGGATTTTTTTTACAGTTGGATTTTTAAAGTTTTTAAAACCTAAATCTGCATAAAAATGTGATGGCATATCGTGTAGACATGCCCATAGGTCCCCATAATGAGAATTTCAGGTAGCTTTACACGGTTTAAATTCAATTCTATGTGGTTTTGGACACGGATCCGTGTAAAAAAAAACACATGAAAATGTTTTGGGAGCATTTTACCTGTTTGCTATCCCCATTGATTTCAATAGCATATTTCCATGCATTTTCCACATGGAATATGACTGAAGAGTGAAAATTATTTTATACAGTGAAAAACTGACTGCTAAAAAAACAATGTTGTATAAACTACAATGCGTATTTTTCATTGAGGTCGATGGGAGTGGTTTTAGATGAGTATTTCAAGAAGGGTAAAAAAAAAAGTATTATTCCTTAATGGGATTAAAAAAAGTTATTAAACATAAAAAAGTGTAGGAAAAAAATAAAATAAATAATAAAATACAAATAAATATTTAATTGAAAAGTTATTGTGCATACATTACACAAAAACTTACACATATCACCAGAGCCCGCCGCAAAGCGGGATGGACTTGCTGTGGCAGGAGTCTAACAGGTCGTTTCTACTGGCGGAACTTGCTTGCGATGGCAGCCAAGGGTAGGCGTGGTATAGATCCGTCAGGCAGGCTTGTAGTCGGGGACAGGCAGAAGGTCAGGACAGGCGGCAATGGTTCGTGGTCATGGACAGGCAGGAAGGTCAGGGCAGGTGGCAGAGGTTCGTAGTCGAGGAACGTAGGCAATAAGGTACGGTACACGGTAATCAGAACAGACTTCAAAGAACGCTTTCTCGATAGGCAATGGGTACTAAAGATCCGGCGAGGTTACTAGGAAGAGGCAGGCTTAAATAGGGGCAGCGATCGTCAATAGCCAATTTAACACTGCCGGTGCGCGTGCGCCCTAGGGAGCGGGACCGCGAGCGCCCGGGGACAGAGACCGCAGCAGCAGGAGTGTGGCCTCGGAACTGGCGTGCGGGATGCAGCGCTGTTCGTCGGCGGGGCACGGATGCGCGTGCGACCCGGGACGAGGCATCCGTGAAAAAGTCCTTAAGTCCTGGTCATTAAAGCCTTTTCAGGCCTGGTGCTTAAGGGGTTAAAAAGTTTGGAATCTCTTTAATTCACAGTTAGCCAAAGGTATTATTGTCCACGAAGTCACAAAAAACCTAACCTGTAAATATTGAAAAGGCTTTCTCACATTATCTAGTGGTAGACTCATGAATCTTAACATCAAGAGGATACAGAACAACAATGGGCTGCATGATAGGATTGCAGGAAGAAAGCTACTGCTCTCCCGAAAGAAAACAGTTGCCAAAGATCACTTGGACAAGTCATAAGTATATTTGAATGCTTTGCTGATGGATGAGACTAAAATAGATTGTTTTTTGTTTAAATGAGAAGCTTTATGTTTGGAGAATAAAAAAATACTCGTAAAATTAATATGCATCCAGCAAAAGAACTTCATACTGTCTGTGAAACACAGTGGTAATAGTATCATGGTTTGCTGCACCTCGGCCATGGTCTCAATCATATTCAAGCATGTCTCAACCGAAATCTGATCCCATGTCTCTTCTACACTTTCCTGAAATTGGTGCACGCTGGTCAACTTATTTGGATATCAATACAGCTTTTTCTTCAACTCTATCCACAAGTGTTTGATTGTATTGAGGTCCGTGGACTATGGGGGGCCAGTCTAGAGCCTCTACTTCATTGTCATTGAACCATTTCTCCGTCAATCTTGACATAAACTTCAGATCATTGTCCTGCTGAAACACTATGTCATCCTTTTAATACCCATAGTACTTGAGTGCACAAAGTAACTCATCTGTTAGATTCTCAGCATATATGCTCAGGGCATTGAACCACCAATCAATCCTGATCAAGTATCCAACGCCTGTGGCTGTGAAACAACCCCATATCATCAGGCTTCCTCCACTGAACTTGATAGAGCCTTCAGTTTCTCGATCCATTAGCCTCCTTTTCCCTCGATTCTTCCATACCCATTTGCACCCATCAAAACCCAGTCTATTGATTTTGTCGCATCTCTTGCAAATTCTATTCTACTGTCCACTTTTCATATCTCTTTGAAATCTCGAGCCAATGCTTCTTTTGATGATATTGAAGTCCAGGCTTTTTCACCTTTTTTAAGCCACCATTCCAGACTTGTGTAGTGTATGTCACAAAGTGCTTGAATGGATGCCTCACTATTACAAAGTATATGAGCCACCTCACTGGGAGCAAAACAGTAATAATGCTGTTACATGACAATAATCTACATAACTAAACATATGCTAAATAGTTGGAAGTCAGCTTTATGTATGAGATAGCCAAAATGATTGTCTATAAAATGATGGTTGTATCACATTCAAATCTGTAGTGGATGGTGAGATATGGAGCCTGAAAGTCAAAAGTTCAAAACAATGTTACCCTTTTGCTTGGCACTGTATGTCTGTGAGCTGAATTTCAAGAGAACCCGGGTTGTGCTGCAAGACAACATTATGCACACAAGTCATTCTACCACAGAATAGTTAAAACATTAATAAAGTTTTAGATTGGCTAAGTTAAGGTCCTTAACTTTACCCAATATAAATGTTGTCTAAGGGCTTGAAATAAAGAGTTCATGGGAGGAAACCCAATTTAATAGAATTGAAGCTGTTTTTCTACAACTCC
Source organism: Phyllomedusa bahiana (assembly GCA_025379985.1). Lineage (NCBI taxonomy): Eukaryota > Metazoa > Chordata > Amphibia > Anura > Hylidae > Phyllomedusa > Phyllomedusa bahiana. The sequence goes on from JAODAL010038672.1 coordinate 20,431, forward strand.
TCCAAACCAATGTCTGGGACTAATCAACAATTACCAGAAACATTTAGATGCACTTATTGCTGCCTAAAGAAGTCATAACACATACTGGAAGCAAAAGTTTACACTATTCCTCACAGATATGTAATATTGGATCCTTTTCTCAATCAGTAAATAACCAAGTCTAATATTTTTGACTAATTTTTTTATTTGGGTCTCTTTATCTATGCTTAGGTTTTTGTGTGGGAAAGCTATATATCACACAAAAACACAAACAAAATCCCTTATGTAGTTTTAGGTCAGACTTAAAGAGAAGGACATAGTTATTTGATCCCTTGCTGATTTTTTAAGTTTGCTCACTGACAAAAACGACATAGAAACAACTAGTGATTTAAAGAGGTAGGCTTCATTTTAAACATTGAGAGATAGAGTGTCCGAAAAATAAAATCCAAACATCAACATTGTATAAATTAGATAAATGTATTTGCATTTTTCCCTGGAGAGAAATAAGTATTTGATCTCCTACCAACCAATAAGAGTTCTGGCACTCATAAAGACCAGTTAGCGTCTCCTTATCAATTTGTATACCCACCTGCATTAAAGACAGCTATCTTAAAATAGGTCACCCTCTCTGGCCACAGACCTCAATTAATCAGCTCAGACCTCTAACCTCTACAAACATGGGCAATTAGACCAAAAAGCTTTCTAAGAATGTCAGAACAAGATCATAGGCCTGGCACAAAGCTTGAATTGGGCCTACAAAACCATAAGTAATACGCTGGATGAGAAGGCACAACTGTTGGTGGCATATAGTAAGAAAATGGAAGAAAATACAAAATGCTATTAATTGACATCGATCTGGGGCACCATGCAAAATCTCATGGGGTATCCGTGATCATGAGGAATGTGAGATATCAGACTAAAACTACATGAGGGGAACTTTTAATGAACTCAAGGGCATAGGGACCACAGGTCACCAAGAAGAACTCATTTGGTCTAACCGAGCATAGCCGTAATAGGTTAAAAATACCTGCAGGTGGTCCCACTAAGGTCGCCTCTGTATCAAGAAGGCACATGATGGCAGGGAGCCCATCTGAAGATTTCTCAATTGAACACCTGGATGATTCTGTGAGTGATTGGGAAAGGTTGGGCTGTTGTAAGTTGAACAAAAATTGAGCTCTTTGGCATTAATTCAACTTTCCATTTTGGAGGAAGAGATATGCTGCTATGACCCAAAGAACAGCCGTCCCCTACTAGTCAAGCATGGAGGGTGGAAACACTTGGGGGACATGTATGAAATGTGGGCCTGCAACCTGAAAGAACCTGTTTGCTATATTTTTAAAATGGCTGCACTCTGATATTAAGCGTATTACATAGGGCCCGTGGCACTTTGTAATGTGACTGAGATCAGGGGGCATGCTAGAGGTGCGCATTATTGCTGGAGCCAGAATTGTCGTTTCTGTACTAGAATGTGCCTGATTTATGACTCGCAGTAGACCAGATTCATAGATTCAGGTGCGTTCTACACTATTATTATGCGTATAAAAATTGGTGTCTAAGCACCAAAAATCATATATGTCACCCATTATGTTTTGAGACTCTTTCTCTGCTAAGGGCACAGGACTAGTGTTGAGCGATTATTATCGACAAAGTTGAAATCGGCACAGTTTTTATGTTGATCGAATTTTTTAGATCATGGCGATGGATTTAGGTTAAAATCTGATGCATCATCTATTAGATCGCGCGCCATTTTCGGCGCTTCCTGTCATTGTTGGCGGCCAGCAAATCAGCTTACCGAAAAGAGCAGGTGAGATGTGTGTGCGACGTCATGACTGGGATGTGTATGGTGTGGTCGATTGGCTGGAAAAAAATCAACCATGACGCAGCTCGTTTTACATAGAACAGAGCGTTTCCTGTTCACCCTCAGGTCTCTCAGCACGTCTCAGAGGGCAGAAGGTCGTGCGCTCTGCTTGTGTCCAAACAGTCAGGGTCGAAATTATTCTAAGTGTTGTGTGTTTTTTTTTCTTCACAGAGAAACCTCTACTATTAGTCTGTGATCCGTACAATTTAGTTAGATTAGAGATTGGAAAGGTTTTATGGGGGGTAGTTAGGTAGAGAATTTTAAAGGAGCATCTACCGTGTAAAGTCACGGAGGGGGAGAGGTGGAAAGGGGTCCCCGCGGGCGAACACAGACATCTCTATAAAGAATTACTGGATAAAGTTCCAGCCACCACATAGTGTAGGACATTGGCACTGCAATACTTTTATTATTAATCAGTTTTCTATTGAAATAAATTGGCTCTTGATATTGGGCATGTCCTGAACTTATAGGATAAACATCTTTTCTAGTAACTGAGGTCTCTTTGTTAGGTGCAAAACTCCCACTTTTTTTATCCCGTTACATTTCAGATAGGTGTTCATTTTCAATTTTGCCCATTTCCCCCTTTGTTGATTTATTCCCCCCTTGGGAATTAAAAATTTAATTTCCCGCCAAATTTTATTGTTTACCACAGGGGAAATTTAAAGGTGCCAAAAAAAATTTTTTGGGATTATACGAATTTCATAAAAGGTTTCGTGTTTTTGGGTTTTTGGGGCAACAAACTTTGTTCATTGAGGCAGCTTGCACTTAATTTTTTAATCCAAACAATTTTATAGTCACCAAAAGGTTGGAAATTTAAAAAGGTTTCCAAAATTTTTCTTTTATTATAGAATCCCTAACGATACGTGTTTTTTGGGCTTTGGCGCATTTCAGCTTTGTTTTTTGAGGCAGCTTGCTTTTTAAAATTTTAATATAGCAAATTTTATAGTCACACAAAAGGGGAATTGTAGGGGCCAAAAATTTCTTTTATTTCCGATTTCATTTCAGATCCCTGTTTTTCCCCTTTGGCGCAGGGCCCGGTTTATTGATAGATTTTACTTTTTCCCGGGTTTAAAATTTTAATTTTTAGCAAATTTTTTGCACCCCAAAAGGGGAATTGATAGGTGCCAAAAATAAATTTTATTTTTCCGAAAACATTTCAGATACGTGTTTTTTTTACCTTTTTGGGGAGGCCAGCTTTTTTGATGTCTAAATTTTCAGTTAAATTTGATACAGCAAATTTTGTTGCACCAAAAGGTAATTGGGTAGGTGCCAAAAATATCTTTTATTTTTTTCCGGGAAAACATTTCAGATAGTGTTTTTTTACTTTGGGGGAGGCCGCTTTGTTGGTTGAAACTACTTTGCAGTTAAAATTTTAATCAGCAAAAAATTTTTTTGGGCACCACAGGGGAATTGATAGGTTTCCAAAATACCTTTTTATTTTCCCAAAACATTTTTAGTTTCCGGGGGTTTTTTTTACTTTGGCGTAGGCCCGCTTTTTTTGATAAATTACTTTGCAGTTATATTTTTAATCCCGCAAAATTTTGTTTGTTTGAGGGGTTTGGAAAAAGCTTGATTTGCCCTTTTTAATAAGGGGGGACCCTTTTCCCAAAACCCCCCTTCCCAAAACCTTTTCAAATTTTTTTAATTTTTGAACATGGAGCGAAATTCAGGTGGGAAGCGAGCAAAGGGGGGGGGTAGGACATGGAGGGGAGAGGTAAAGAGAAGGTGCCCTTCCAGTGCTTGGGGGAAAAACACGCCTTTCCAGCGGATCGTCAGTTTAGGACCGTCGGCCTTGGGCATCGCTTTGGGGCAGGGGCCCCGTGAATCTCAGTAACGAACCCGCGTCGGGCCCAAACTGTCCTTTTAGTGGTTAATTTTCCAAACCCGCTTCCCGCAGTCTTAAACCCCCTGTCTTTTCCCGTCACGGCCCCAAAAAGTCCTCTTGCACACCGGGATCCGTCCAAAATGAAGCAGCCCCAAAATTTTAACTCGTGTCCTACCATGTGGATAATTTTTTTTTTTAAAAAACCTCTTTGATGACCCCCAAAAGCGGTTGGGGTCCAAAAAGGGGATGTTAAAAAAATCAAGAGGCCAAAAGGTTTATTTTTTCTGCTCTGACGCCCAGTTACTGATGCCATCCAAAGGGGTGAAGGGAAGCCGGTCACTCGGCAAAAAATCCCGGGCGGTCGGCACGCCTTGCAGTCCTCTTGCTTGTAGCCCGCAGCTCCTGGATGCGAATGTCAGGACGGACCTAGTCACCTGTGTGATGATGATGAATGACGATTTGCGGATCCAAGTGGTCTTTTCAGCAGAATATGATTTCGAGAGCTTCAGCACTGGACGAGGAGCAAAAACGATGGGGTAGTGTCAGTACGGTTCCGCTCAAAAAGGGAGAGGGTGGTAGCAGAAGTCTGCTGATATGATTCCCAGCCACGGTCAGCGCAAAACCGCTCCTCGCTTATCGCCGTCAAAAAGTCCAGGACCTCTCAAGCCTGGGCCTTTCTTTGACCAAGCCTTGATTCACCAGCGATGTCATATGCGCCTATGCCGTAATCGCATAAGTAGAGGCAAGAACCTTGGTGTTAACACCACCAACATGTCTAGTCACATTCAGCGAATGCATGAGTTGAAATAGAGGCAACACTTGGCCAAAAAGGCCAGAACTGATCAGCCGGGGCGTCCAACCAATGTCCACCCTACTGTCTCCGGCCTCCTCCTCCTCCGCCACACCAAGCGGTTCCTCAGCTGCCCATGTCTCTCAGGTCATGATCAGGGATCAGCCTTCGCTTCAGCCTCACCGTCGCCCGAGTACCACCAGCGCCAACTGAGGACCATCCTACCCCTTCTCCTTCCGCCAGTTTGTGACCTGCACGCCGTTTTACAGGGCCAGTCTAGCAGCCAGCCTTTCTGTCTTCCAGGTTTGGGAGAGAAGAAACACTTAAACCCAAAACCATCCCAAAGCCTAAGCACATGAATTGTCGGCATTGCCAGGCTTTTGGCTTGGAAATGTTGCCTTTCCGTCTGTTTGGACACAGAAGGGTTCCGCCACGTCATGGCCCTTGCTCTGCCCCCAAATACAAGCTGCCGGCAGGGCATTTCTTTGCCAGAATAGCGTCCCTGCCCTGGCCAGCCACGAGTCTTCTAAATTTCAAGCGCGTTGTCTGCCTCTGTGCCGGAAAGTCATATGGACACCGACACATAGACTAGTAGCACGGCCAAGGCGCTATATCTCTTGACAGCTCACTGGGTGAGCTGGGTGGATGTCTCTCGGGGGTGAGGTTGCTTCAGGCTCGGCGCACGCTCTTCAAAAAACCGGCAGGGTGGTGCAGGGTTATTTCCCCCAAGGTCCTCTGGTGGCATCACGTGCAGTAGAAACCAGGCGTTTGAAATTATCTGTCTTGGAGACCAATCCACAAACAGGTCAGGAGCTGTAGGACGACTCTCCGCAACGAGGACCGAGCGGGCTTGGCTGGGTGACAAGTACCTTGTGCAGGCAACGGTGGTGTGCCGTTAACGGCGAAAATCTGCCTGGCCGCCCTTAAGATCGGTAGACTGGTGCACATCCCTTGCCTGGCCATTTTTTTTTTTTTTCTTTGGGGGTTTTTCCATGGGATAACCTTGTCGTCCAGATATTTCTACAGAGCTACCCGGGTCTGGACTGTGCTGAGGAAGGCTAAGACTCGAGTCTAAGTTCGCACTTCCGCCGTTCGCACCCTGCTTCGTCCGCCTGCTCGTTGCGCGTCGCTCGGCCTCCCCGTCAACCGTCTCATTGTTGACTGGAATTCCACCTCCACATGTTCCAGCGATTTGTGGCAGCAGTGCTATGCCGTCAAGCAGTACGAAAGTGAACACAAGGCCTGCCAAGCAGGGGCGGGACCTCGGAGGTGTTGAGCCACGAGAATGGAGGCAGGTGAAAAAAACTTCTGCTCCATCCTTGCCAGTTTTGAAGAAGCCACCAAAATGGTCATTGCGGACAATTGCCCTTGTCAGCCAGAGCATTTGTGGTGATCTGTTAGGTTCTCGAATGATCGTTGGACACTCTCGAACAACAGGTCCCGCCAGCGTCGGAGGAGGAGTTGGACACAGATGTGGACACAGGAGCTTTCTACCCGTCATAATCCACAAGGCCGACAGTTTTCACAATTTCTCGGTCTCATTAGGAGTGGTTCTTTTTTTTTTTTTTTTTTTTTTTGTTTTTTTTTTTTTTTTTTTTTGTTTTTTTATTTTTTTTTTTTTTTTTTTTTTTTTTTTTTTTTTTTTTTTTTTTTTTTTTTTTTTTTTTTACTTTTTTTTTTTTTTTATTTTTTTTTTTTTTTTTTTTTTTTTTTTTTTTTTTTTTTTTTTTTTTTTTTTTTTTTTTTTTTTTTTCTTTTGTTTTTTTTCTTTTTTTTTTTTTATTTTTTTTTTTTTTTTTTTTTTTTTAGTTTTTTTTTTATTTTTTTTTTTTTTTTTTTTAGGGGTTCAGAGCTAGTGCTAAGTGGGCGCTCAGCTCTCAGGGTGCATTCATCTCAGGCAATCAGGGCTGTGTTGAAGCTGTTGCCGGAGGCAGCGGAGGTGGAGGAGAAGGTATTCCTAGGACCACCGACGTTACAGACGTCCCTGCCTTGAAAAGTGGTTGGCGGCGAATTTGAGGCGGAGGAGGAAGATGAGGAAGATCAGTTTGCTAGGGCCCCTCGACCAGAGGCCTGGAAATCAAGGCTCCATCTCTACAAGTGTGCTTTGATGCTCCATTTCCTCAACCTGATGCTCGCATTTAAGAACCATCAAAATGAACAACAGTTATGGGTGGCCTCCCTCCTGGTCCCGGTACAAACAAAACTCAGCACTTTCTTCCACCCACCAAATAGAGAGTATAATGCAGGGAAATGGAGACCTTGCTGAATGATCAACTGGAGGGACATCTGTTGCGTTGCTTCACGTTCCCCAAATGTCGGTTGAACAACATCACGACGTGACAAAGTAGAGTGCCAGTAGCATAGCGGCCTGCCAGCAGCACGCAGGCAAGGTGGCAGAAGCCTAATGGCGTGACCCTCTGCAAGCTTTATTTTACCACATCACCAAACGCATGCAATGCAGGGCACAACATCCCAACACACAGAGACAGCTTAAGATCATGGTGCACGACTATCTGCGTCTCAAACACCGATGTCTTTTGTATGTGTTCCGGACCAATAGACTTCGGGTATCCAAATGGACGAATGGACGAGCTCGCCTCGCCACGCCATAGAGGTGTTGGTCCTGCCCAGCAGCCAAGCGTCATATCTGAGCGGACTTCAGCCACGCTGGAGGAGTCATTACAGAAACGCATCCGTCTTTCCACAGATAATGATGGATCGTTTGACTTTCATCAAGATGATTCAGCATGGATCTCTGATGATGTTGGCCCCAATTGCGAGATCACGATTAGTTGCCGGTCTTACTTCACTTCCTCTTCAAGCAGAAAATGGTCCTCTTGAAAACGTTTTTTTTAAAATTGATCATTTCTTACTGCAATTTTTAGTCTCTTTTCCCAACAGTTCATTTTGTGGTTTTGGCTGTGAGGAGACTGTAAAAGACAGCAAGGTTTCATGCAACACCGTATTCCATTACTCACTTATCTTAGAAGTTTTTCTTCATTGTCAATGGTGTTGAGGTCATTGTTGCTGTGAGATACAGCTATAATTATGGTCCTTTGGAACCGAAATGTGGCTTTTAAGTGGCATTTCTCCCTCACCAAAATTTTTAATAGTGGCTGAAAAGTAATAATTTATAATTTTTTGGGTCATGTAAGCATGTGAGATACAAGCATAATCATGAGGCCTTTGGAACAGAAATGTGTTTTAAGTGGCATTTCTCCCTCACAATTTTTAATAGTGGCTGAGAAGTCAAATTTTTAATTTTTTGGGGCATGTAGCTGTGAGATACAGCAATAATCATGGTCCTTTGGAACCAGAAATGTGGCTTCTAAGGTGCATTTCTCCTACAATTTTTAATAGTGTGAGAAGTCATATTATAATTTTTTGGGGTCATGTTAGCTGTGAGATACAGCAAAATCATGGTCTTTGGAAAACAGAATGTGGCTTCTAAGTGGCATTTCTCCCCACAATTTTTAATAGTGCTGAGAAGGTATTTTATATTTTTGTGGGTTCATGCTGCTTTGAAATGCAGCAATACTACAGGTCCTATTATAAAAAAAAATGTTGTTTCTAACAGACATTTGTTCTTCACAATGTTCCAAAGTGGCTCAAGGGTCATGCTTGAAATTTTTGGGGGCATTGTGCATTGAAATGCAAGCTACTCTATTACTACAGGTCCTATTTATAAAAAAAAGGATGTTTCTAACAGACATTTGTTCTTCACAATTGTCAAGAGTGGCTCAAGGGTGATGGTGCTGTCAAGTAACAGGAATAGTAGGACACTGTTAATGGACACATATTGCAAAATGACTTGTTTTTGGCATGCTCTCTTAACATAGCTATCATTCCTTATTGAGACAAACCCAGTTAATACAATTAAAAAAAGAGAAACGATACTGGTGGGAGTCCATCTATTTTAAAAATGTGTTTTCTAGAATTAAAACTACTAAAAAACTTGCATGTACAAAATAGCTGGTAAAAAAATTCCTCTGAATTGGTACAAGCGAGGTACAGGAAACGTGACCAGATGTAGGTTATTCAGAGGACATGGGAGTATGGAGCCCGGACAGAGAACAAAGTACAGAGACAATTCCTCCAGCACGTTGAGTTAAAATGAGAAAAGATGCCAAGAAAAAAGGGCACCTGGGTGGAACAGGGGCGTTAACCACCAGTTATTTCAAGTGAAGCTCAATTGGTCCGCATCATACGGAGGGGGCAAGCGCTACCCAGGACAGAGGACAGTATATGTCCAGTGAAACTTAAATGGTGGTTGAAAGACTCTATTTCGGCACTTTTTAATCTGTGGGGTCAGACAATGTTAAATGGGCATTCTGCGGTAAGGACAGATATAGTTATGTCCAGTTTCAACTAAAGAGGGTGGTTCAAAGACTCTTTTCCGACACTTTTTAATTTGGGGTCCGACAGGTTTTTAATGGTTCATCCTGCGGGCCAGGACAGGTATAGTCAATGTCCAATTCAACTATATGGTGGTTGAAAGACTCCTTTTCCCGGCACTTTTTAATCTGTGGGTCAGACAGGTTAAATGGTCATTCTGCTTTACAGGACAGATATAGTCAATGTCCAGTTCAACTAAAATGGTGGTTGAAAGACTCCTTTTCCTGGCACTTTTTAATTTGGGGGTCAGACAGGTTTGGAGCTCATGCTGTGGCCCAGGACAGGTATAGTCAATGTCCAGTTCAACTAAAATGGTGGTTGAAAGACTCCTTTTCCCGGCACTTTTGAATCTGCGGTCATGCAGGTTTGGGGCTCATGCTGTGGCCCAGGACATGTATAGTCAATGTCCAGTTCAACTAAAATGGTGGTTGAAAGACTCCTTTTCCCGGCACTTTTGAATCTGCGGTCATGCAGGTTTGGGGCTCATGCTGTCGCCCAGGACCTGTATATCAATGTCCTGTTCAACTAAAATGATGGTTGAAAGACTCCTTTTTCCGGCACTTTTTAAATCTGTGGGTCATGCAGGGTTGGGGCTCATGCTGCGTTCCAGGACAGGGATATTCAATGTCCAGTTCACGTAAGATGATGGTTCAAATCATACTGCCTTCTGGCACTTTTTAATTTGTGGGTGATGCAGGTTTAAGTGTCATGCTGTGGTACAAGACAGGGATAGTGAATGGTGTGTGATTTTTTTTCTGTGGCTTTTATATCCTAAGTGTATTGTCTAAGATGTAGCACGTATCCATTTGACTGTTGTGGATGTTAATTCCAGCTTCTCCAGCCCTGGTTGGGTGTAAGAATGATGGTGTTGTTGCTCTCCCATAGACTTTAATGTTCATCGCTCATAATCGACCACTCACTATCGACTATCTTGTCGATGATGGTCGACTATCGACCATCGACCGATGTCGATGGTCAACGTAATCGCTCAACACTACACAGGACTACTTCACCGCATCAATGGGAGAATGGATGGAGCCATGTACCGTAAAATCCTAAGTGACAACTTCCTACTCTCCGCCAGGACATACAAACATACAGCCAAGGCAACAAAGGAGTGGAACCAAAAAGAAGCACATTAAGGTCATGGAGTGGCCTAGCCAGTCTCCATACCTTAATCCCATAGAAAACTTATTGTTGAAGCTCCGAGTTGCCGAGTGACAGCCTCAAAATCTTAATGATTCAGAGATGATCTTCAAAGAGGAGAGGACCAAAATTCCTACTGACATGTGCGCAAACCTCATCATCAACTACAAAAAACGTCTGACTGCTGTGCTTGCCAACAAGGGTTTTACCAACAAGTATTTTGTTTTGTTTGCCAGAGGGATCAAATACTTATTTCTCACTGCAAAATTCAAATAAATTTATATAATTTATACAATGTGATTTTCTGGATTTTATTTTGGATATGCTATCTCTCAATGTTAAAATTAACCTGCCCTTAAAGTTATAGACTCTCCATGTCTTTGTCAGTGGGCAAACTTACAAAATCAGCAAGAGATCAAATAATAATTTCCTTCACTGTATGAACAAATGCAGACATTTCTAAAGGGTTTACAAAGTTTCAAGCACCACTAATATAATAATAATAATAATAATAATAATAATAATAATCTTTATTTATATAGCGCCAACATATTTCATAGCACTTTACAATTTAGAGGGTATAAATACAAACAAGGAAAACAAATATTACACGGTAAAAAGCTACTTACAGATCAGACACGAGGTATGAGGGCCCTGCTTCCAAGAGTTTACAATCTATTAGGGTGTGTGGGTGAGACAAAGGGTGAGAAGTGCTCAGTTTACAATGGTCCAGCCATATTACATAAATATGAGGTAGTGTACACAAAAAGTGGACGAACCTGCCACCCATAATATACAACTATATACATATAAGTGCCTGTGAATTCCCTAAGTCCAGGAAGTGATGAAAGAGTATGACAGAAATGGGGGGGGGGGGGGTACCGGTTAGGGATCTTGGCAGGTCTGCCTAAGAAAATGAGTTTTCAGAGTGCACTTAAAACTATGAAGGTTGTGAGTGTGCCTGATCATATGGGGTAACATGTTCCAGAGAACCAGTGCAGCACATGCAAAATCTTAGAGACAGGCATGGGAGATTCGAATGAGAGAGGCGTGTAATTTCGGAACATCAGCAGAGCGCAGAGACCGGGTAGGGTGGTAGACACAGATGAGGGAGGAGATGTAGGGAGGAGCAGCACTGAGGAGAGCTTTATGGGTGAGAGTGATGAGTTTATGTTGTATTCTGTACTGAATGGGCAACCAGTGCAGTGACTGACACAGGGTAGAGGCATCAGTATAGCGGCTGGAGAGAAAGATGAGCCTGGCTGCTGCATTCAGGACAGATTGGAGAGGGGAGATTTTGCATAGAGTGAGACCGATAAGTAAGGAGCTTCAGTAGTCAAGATGAGAAAGAATAAGAGCAGCAGTAAGAGTCTGGGTTGTTTCCACAGTGAGAAAAAGATGGATTCTGGAGATGTTCTTGAGGTGCAGGTGACAGTATCGGGCAAGTGATTGGAAGTAGGGAGTGAAGGACAAATCAGAATCTAGTATAACCCCAAGACAGCGGGCCTGCTGCCTAAGAGTTATGGTGGTAACACCCACTGAGAAAGAAATAGGAGATGGGGGTTGGGTAATAGAAGGTGGGATGACTATAAGTTCAGTTTTATTGAGGTTTAGTTTGAGATAGAGAGATGACATGATGTCAGAGACAGTGGTTAGACAGTCACTGGTGTTTTGTAGCAGAGCGGGAGTGATGTTACGGGAAGAGGTGTATACTTGAGTGTCATCAGCGTAGAGATGGTACTGGAAGCCAAATCTGCTGATAGTTTGTCCAATGGGGCTGTGTAGATTGAGAAGAGGAGAGGACTGATCCCTGAGGAACCCCAACCGTAGAGGAAGAGAGGAGGAGGTAGAAACTGAAAGAGCAGTCAGAGAGGTACGATGAGAACCAAGAGAGAGCGGTGTCCTGGATGCCGATGGCACTGACCATGCTGAGGAGAAGATCGTGATCGACAGTGTCAAACACTGCAAAGAGATCCAGAAGAAGCAACAATGAGTAGTTGCCCTGAGATTTTGCAGTCAAGAGATCATTGGAGACTTTAGTTAGAGCAGTTTCTGTGGCGTGTAAAGGTCGAAAACCCAATTGTAAAGGGTCAAGAAGAGAGTTTCCAGAGAGATAGTAGGTTAGGCGAGAGTAGACCAAACGTTCCAGGAGTTTAGAGATGAACGGCAGGTTAGAGACTGGTCGGTAGTTGGTAGCGCAGGACTGTATTAAAACCCACAAAAGTCCACTTAAAAAGGGACACTGACCTAGTATGAGAAAACTTTTTCCCCCCTAGACAGTCTGCTAAAGAAAGCATCTACAGTACAAAAGTGTTTAAAAATGTCTCAAACACATAATAATCGTGGTGTAAAATATGTACACAAGTATTCAGTCGCAATAGCTAAAGTAAATGTGCTCCATTGGATGATTTGTACCAGTTATTACTGTCATTTATTCTTCAATGTATTAACTTGTGTATCTATTTATTTATTTATGCATGTATTTATCATATACTGTAGATTTAATTTTTTTACAGACTTGCCAATCTCTAACCATTCTCCCCAAGACAATATTTTCTCCTTTTCCTACATAAAAAAATGTTTTACTTCTACTATGTATCAGTGTCATATCTGATGATGACACTTGTACAGCCTTGAAACTTCATTATTTTGAGCAATATAGTGATCTTGATACTTCTTCTGACCTAAGTGGCCTAATTTTTATTGCTGTGTAAGAACAAGATAAGAAGAAAGGTACGATAAAGACACTTCTCCTGCTCTCTTTCATTGTCTACACAGTATGACAAAAAGCTGTGTGATTCTTTATAGGATATCTTAACCCTGTCTATGTCTTGGGGCATTTTTTCTCTTATTGATTGTAATTAAAAATGGGATAATCTATCTATAAAAACATACAGTACAAGTGTAAAGGGAAAGTTTTAACTAATTCATGTTAAAATGCAGATCTAATGCAAATGAAAAATACAGAATGTAAATAGCACCCACATAAAAAGCAGGGCTGTGGAGTCGGTAAGCCAAAGCTCCGACTCCAACTCCGACTCCGACTCCTCAATTTTTCTAACACCGACTCCGAGTCCCGACTCCGACTCCTCAATTTTCCTAACACCGACTCCGACTCCCGACTCCGTCTCCTGACTCCCTCATAGATGGCACATGTTTAAGTAATAACTTTACTGTAGTAAAATGGTAACATCAGGCTGTTTATCACTTTATGATACGATAATCAAGCTATTTAGGTAGAACATACACTGACAAGCAAAAGGGAAACAATGTTTTGAACCTGTGACTTTCAGGCCCCATATCTCACCATTTGCTACAGTTTTGAACATGAGGCTACCATCATTTTATAGACAATCATCTTACCTATCTTATACATACATTATTTAGTATTTAGCATCTGCTTAGTTCTGCAGTTTCTTGTCATGTAACTGCATTGTTACTGTTTTGCTCCTAAAAAAATCTAAATTTGGCTTTCAGCTCTACCTGAATCCTTCTGGGCTCTGGATCAGATTCAAGCAAGTCTTGACCAAAATCTGATCCCAGGTCTCTTCTACACGTTCTCAATGTTGGTGCAGTCTCGACTTGGGTGTGAAAACAGCATTTTCTTCAACTCTACCCACGTGTTTGGTTGGGTTGCGGTCTGGGGACTATGGAAGCCACTACAGCAACTCTACCTCATTGTTATTGAACCCTTCCTTCTCCAACCTTGACGTCTGCTTCAGGTTGTTGTCCTGCTGGACACTCGTCTTCTTCATACCCATAGTACTGGAGTGTATGAAGTAACATCTTGTAGGACCCTCATAGAGCTCAGCATTGAGGTCACCATTGATCCTGGTCAATTATCCAACATCTTTGGCTGTGAACCATCCCCATATCCTCAGGCTTCTTCCCCCGAACATGACCGTTCTTCCATCTTCTCGATCCATTACCCCCTTTTCCCTTGATTCTTCCAAACCCATGTTCCCCCATCAGAGCCCGGTCTATTGACTTTCATCTCATTGCTCCAAATCACCTGTTTCCAAACGTAAATTTTTCATACTTTTTTACAAACTCTTTGCTGGTGCATCTTATGATGAGATGGAAGTCGCGGCTTCTTCACCTTTTTTCCAGTCATCATTCCAGACCTGTGTAATGTGTGTTGCCCGGTGCTTGCATGGACGTCTGTGATCTCACTGTTATGAAGCCTACGAGCCGCCTCCACTGCTGTGTCTATTGCGTTAGAACTGATAGACCTTGTGATGAGCCGACTTGTTTTATCTGGACGTCCACCTCTTGGCTTTGGAATGGATGGATGGATTTCATATTCCTCTAGCTTTCAGGGCCTCACATGATGCAGTTCGGCAATTTTCTTGAGACGCTATCAATGAGCTGGGTGATGCGGTTTCTCTTTTCTTGGGAAATGTTCTTCATGGCTGCTCGAGCCAGTGACCTTTTGCTTGAGAATCAGCCTAATAACACACTGAGCTATTAGGGAAAGTGAGAACAGATCGTAATTTGTAGTAACAAGAAGAAGAAAAAGATTGTCCGACCACCAGGAGCAAAACAGTAACACTGCAGTGACATGAGAAGAATCTGCTGAACTAAGTAGATGCTAAATAGTTGAAGGTAAAAGTTATGTATGAGAGCCAAGATGAGTGTCTATAAAATGATGGGAGTCCCACATGGATGGTGAGATATGGAGTCTGAAAGTCAAAAATTCAAACCATTGTTACCCTTTTGCTTGTCAGTGTAAAATATATTTATAGGATATAACTTTAGAACACAAAAACTTTAATAAATTGTAAACATGAAGTGAAAAATTTTACTTAAATCTGGTCAATCTGTTTGCTATGGGAGCAGAATCTTTTCCCCTGGGGCAGCGTTTTGCCTGCTTCGTGTCATCAATTACACTCCTCATGTGATGAGGCTGAAGATATGGGAGCAGTAGCACTGGCCGGACCCAATTCCTCTTGCTCTTGTTTCTGCATTGAACTAACTGGACCAACTAATTATATATTTATTTTGGGAGTCGGAGTCGGTCTTTTTTTTACCGACTCCAACTCCGACTCCTGCAAAATGGGCTCCGACTCCGACTCCCCAACTCTGACTCCGACTCCACAGCCCTGATAAAAAGTATGTATATGGAAATATCCTAAAGTGCTTAACTCCTTAAAGACATTGGACGTATGGGATGGTTTGGATGCTGGTAAGGGGCTTTGTAGCAGCTACATAGTTGCCAGGTGTTTGCTGCTTATTGCAGCTAACACCCGACGGGTTACAGCGCGGAAGAGCACCGGCGCCATCCCGTGCTGTTTAACCCATTAGACACCATAGCAAAGATGGCCGCCGCAGCTAAATCAATGAGGAACGGTGCCGCACACCGTTCCTCACTGCGATTGGGGCACCCGTGGGGCCAGATCACTTAACATGGCAGCTGGAAGCCTTGTGAAGGCTTCCATCTCCACCATGTTTTCGATTTTGCTACTTCCGGTCCCAAGCAGGAAGAAGTAAAATTGCCATCTTTGTACACTGTATTACAATGCATTAGGCTGTAAAAATTATTCCTACCCCTAGTGATGTACTCATGGGGGACTCAAAGTTAAAGTGAAAAAAAAATAAATGTTTTAAAGTGTAAAAAACCGAAAAATTAAACGTTCAAATCATCCTCTTATGCCATTTTACAAATAAAAAAAAATAAAATAATAAAAAAGTTACACATATTTGGATTGTGCCGCATCTAAAAATCTGATTCTATGAAAATAATAACGTCATTATCCCATAAACTGAACAATTAGAAGATTCCATCATCCCATACTGATAGCAATAAAAAGTACACTTCAGCTCGCAAAAAATTCTGTATCACTCAAGTCTCTAGGTGTTAGTTCAAAAAAGTTGTTGGTCACAGAAAATGGTGCCACAAACTTGGGAATTTTTTTATGGTACCAAAACATAAAGGAAACCGTACATGTTTAGGTATTGGTGGAAACATGCGTATCTACCTTAGATACATTCATTTCTATACGAAGATTGAACACTATAAAAACAAAACTTCTGCTAACATGACGCAAGTACTTTTTTTTCACATTTTGCCCCACTTAAAAAATGTTTGCAGTTTCACAGTGTATTCTATGGTAATATGAGTAACACCATTATAAATTACATCTTGTCTCACAAAATAAAATCCTTATATGTCTATGTTGCGGAAAAAATTTTAAAAAGTTATGGCTCTGTGAAAGCGAGGAGGGAAAAATGAACGTAAAAAAAAAATATATACTGTAGGCCTCGGCGTTAAGAGGTTAATAAGGAACATTGAAGCGTAACAAAAACCAACATAATCCCAATGTGGCAAAACTGCAATTGGTATACGTTTTATGGTCTGATCCTTTGCTGTTATGTTATATATATTTATACACAAGGTTCTTTCATATTTGTAGATAAAGTAGCAAATTTGAGCACCTTATGTGCACCTTATGTGGATTTATGTTATGTTTTAATACTCCATATTAGGTACTTCAGGATATTTCCCCATACATACTTTTTATGAGGAGTGAAGATTGGTTGGCAATAACCTTATGCCATTTACAATAAACTATTGACAACAGCAGGACACAGGATCAGGCACATTTGTAGTTGTGTCCAAGTGTATTATTCTATGCAAAAGGTCAATGCATGTAGTAGGGCTCTGAACAACAAATGAACCTTGCAAGGAAAAAATTGATATAAAAAAAATGTCAAACAAAAAAATGCCATTACTAAACATTTGTTATTACCCATACAAATTAGTACAGCATGATGTAATTAAAAGGCAAGTGGTGGAATGGCATGAACCCTTAGGGGTATGTACTGTATATGTATTCCAAATGGTGCATTCCACAGAAATAGGTCCACCTGAAAATAAAAAATACAGGGAAGAACCATAGTGTAGCTAGTGTAAACATCTTTGCTAAGACTAGTGTACACTATAGCTGCTAATGTTGATCATAGAGTTGCATGGGAACATGCTGCTGTAAGTGTATTTAACAAAATGGCTGTCATATGAAGGGTTTCATAACTATCTGGGGCATTGCTTTAGTATTACACTGCAAATGGGAACTAGAAGGCAGTGAGCGAGATATGGACACTCATCACATATCTGAAAATAACACAAACATCAGAATATAAGCTAAAAAGACTCTTCTGGTAAGTTTAAAGCAGTAATGTTCAACGACAGATAAGAAAATCATTAAGTCAACAGCAGATAATCTGCTCATTTAAATGCGCACATCAACATAGCCTGAACTTTAGGCACATGCAATAGTGTTTAACCATCGAACGAAGTGATAACATCCAAATAAAGCTACATTATAACTCCTAAAATCTATTTAAATATATTTCAAATACAGTGACATATTAACCCCCTATTTCAAAACATAGTTTTATCAAATTACTAGCTATGGGACATTTTAAAAGTGGGTTCATTCCTAAAACTGTTCCATCAGACAATCAGCATAGAGGGAACAGCTCGACTATCGAACCACTGCTGATCATAAAAGGAACATTTCTGAAAATAGATGTTTAATAGAGAAGGGCTCTTGAGCCAATTCTCAGGTTCCCTTTGATGGCAGAGGCGACCATGCGTGTTTAGATACTCCACATAGAAATGAGTACAAACTATGGAAAAGCTCAGTGAACACATTTAGGTTTTTCTGTATCTCTTATTGATTTCTAAGGAGTGTGGCTCATATGTTGCCCCCTCTCTACCAAGAACAAGGACCTAGATATAGTTTCACCTTCAGTGAACTAATAGTTGTACAATAGGAATTAAATTTTTTATTCAATTCCTTAATATACTTCTAGTGTTGAGCGATTACGTTGGCCATCGACATCGGTCGATGGTCGATAGTCGACCATAATCGACAAGATAGTCGATGGTCGATCGTAGAAAATGATCGAAGACCATTAACCCCTTAAGACCCAGCCTGTTTTGACCCTTCCTGACACAGCCCTATTTTTGAAATCTGACATGTGTCAATTTATGTGAGAATAACTTTTTGACACTTTCACCTATCCATGTGATTCAGAGATTGTTTTCTCCTAAAACATTGTGCTTTAAGTTAGTAAAAATTTTTATCCATACAATCCATGTTTGTTTGTGAAAAATATCAAAATTTCATGAAAATTTGAAAAATTTGCGATTTTGAAAGTTGCAAAATTTCTGCGTGCAAGACAGCTAATTATTCACCACAAAATAGTTTATAACTAGCATCTACCATATGTCCACTATAGGTTGGCATCATTTTTTAAATGTCTTTTTTTTTTTTTACGACATTAGAGGGCGTAGAAATTTAATAGTAATTTCTCACATTTTCAAGAAAATTTACAATATACATTTTTTTTAGGGACCACTCCAGTTCTGACGTGGCTTGAGGGGCCTGCATGTTAGATACCCCCATAAGTGACGCCATCTGAGAAACTAGACCCCTTACCGTATTTACAACACTATTTAGGAAGTTTGATAACCCTTCAGATATTTTTCCCCAAAATTTA